>JBBBDQ010001322.1:1017500-1047500 GCA_037127315.1 Ascarosepion bandense
TGTTTAATCATGTGCCGTTCTAAACATCGTATTTTATCTTTAATTTCAGGTGAAAATAAAAACAAAAATTCTCCAACATTTGAAAAATTCTTTATTAAGTTGATTCTAAGCTTTTGTCTCACATGAGCCATCTTCAGAGAGGTTACAAAGACGTTAACATAAAAACATCCACCATCAGCGACGATTTCTGTATCTGTCTGCCAAAATTTACTTAAATATTTTTTTTAAAAATTGAGAATCAAATATAATTATATTCTTATAACATTATTATATTATATATTATTATTATATAATATAATATTATATTATTATATTATATAATATTAAAAATTAAAAATTAGCTTAATGTAGCAAACTTAATTGGAATATATATATAATTTTTATAATCGATTAATTCGTGAAGCTGACAAACATCACGGAGTACTGATTTCTAACTGTCGTTATCTACAAACGATCTCTCTCAATTGTAGAGCAATTTTTTCTAAAAAATATATAGTAAATATGAAACATTGAACAAAAGTTAGAATAGTTTAAGATCGCCCAAGATAAACTATGCCTTAAGCGTTCGAAAACGGTTAAATCTTAATTTGGAGCTGAGGTGTATAGGACGACGTTGAGCAATTCGGTAGCCATTATAGTCAGAAGACATAATATCATCATATTGCGGTGGATATCGGCTCAAAACGAGAAATCTGGGGGCCTAGTCAGAATTCCTGTTGAATTCATTGCATTCACTTTCGCGCAAATAACCTTGGGAAAGGTATTAATCCATCTCTTCCTTCCAGTTATGGGTTAAATAACAGGACAGACTGGTTTCTATAGCCTTGGTCGGCAACCAGTCTAACGCAGAAAGCAATGGCAACCTACTGCGGGATAATCTTCTGCCCAGTCACTCATGCCTCTTTCGAGGCATGATCGCTCAAGCGTGTTTTACGTATGGCACTTAACTGACTGAATATCACCAGACTATTTTTAAGAGGTGTATTGACAGATTTTGTGTACAGGCTCAAAATGAAACCAATTCCGAAATTGAAACTAACAATCTTATATCAATTTTTCTAAAATTTATGTAGAATTATGGCAAATATGGATTGCGTTGAAGGGAAGCATTTTGAATATGTTACATGTTTTTTTGATGTGACAATACTTTCAAATTTTCTTCAACTGCTGTAATTTATTCTTATTTAGTAAAAGTTAATAAATCAAAAAATTCATTACTTTTCCCCCACCCTGTATGTAAAACTATTGTGTGAATTAATTAAAGCAAAACGAATAGTGTCTTCCTAGAATCTTTCACACTTTCTCTCATCACGCCTACGTCATCTGTTTGCGTTGTTTTTCTCTTATTCTTCATGAATGTTGTTTTTCCGTTGAAATGACCATTTTTGTTTTTACTTAATAGAATGTCAATGAGACACGTCTCGGCAATTCTACAAATTGTCATACGTCATTTCGTCTTCTGTCTTTATATCTTTTATTTGCTTAATTGTGAAACTTATAGCTATTTCTAATATACACATTCTAATATATATATATATATATATATATATATTCTATTCGTAAATGTTATTTTTCCTCTTTATTCGACGTTTAGTATTCTGCGCCTGCTTTCGTTATTTTTTCTAACGACTATAAAAAAAGCCAATATTTTTATTGATTTTCTTCTCCGATCAACGACTTCTTTTGCATTGCTTTATTTTCTAGCCAACCTCTCATCTGCTGTTTTATTTACACTGCTGATTTTTTTTATATCCTTCTTTTCATATCATTCAGTTTTCAGCCCAACGCTCTCTCTAAGATTTTTTAGCTATTATCTTTATTTATGTATTTTTTTCTGGAAACAGCTTTTATGTGTGGGTAATTATTGCTACAAGCTAGTCACTTAGTTCTTGCAATAAAGCAATAACATACGGGGGAGAATTTCTAGCCTCAGTTTTTAACAGTACCCGAAAAAATCACAAAAAAGCAATATTTGTTCACTTTTTCCGACAACAAAATTGCAGATTATTACACACTCCTTTACTGTTTATATCTACATAACTATACACACACACACACACACACACACACACACACACACACACACACACACACGTACGTAGATTTATTCATATACTTGTCATATTAGTTTGTGTGCACATTAATTATTCATTGGTATTTAGGTAATCAATGACGTGTATGTTCATTTTGGCACTGAAATAGTAAGTGTTATTGAAAATGTCCTGTCAAAATGAATTATCATCAACTTTTTCAGTAGATTTTACCAATAAGAAGAATTTGATACAAAGTTTGGGATAAAGATTTGGCCAAATTTCAGAAATCATTTTTGAAAATGATTTGTAGTTAAATCGAGTAAATAAATTTTGGTACACATACACACACACACGCACACATACACATATGTATGTGTGTATTCCAGTTAACTTTGTTACATTAATATAATAAGATTTAATTTTTAAGTATTATTTAATTTTAAATTTATTTAATTAAATTTTGGCACACACACACACACACGTATATATATATATATATATATATATATATATATATTATGAAAATAATACTGACATCTCATTTTAATAGGTATATTTACCAAAATTAAATAATTTAGCTTAAAATACTAAAAAGTATATCTATTGAATAAAATCGCCATTGGCTTCAACCACTTCCTCCAAGCGAATTCAGAATCTCTTGTACATCTTTTGGACGGTCTCCAGGTTTAGGTTGTTGAATGCAATCACAATCGTTGCTTTTAGTTCATCATTAGTGGAACAAGAAGTTTCTTTGGTTTCACGATGAATTGCGCCCCACACATAATAATAAAAAGGATAGCAGGCTGGCGAGTTAGGTGGTCAAATGTAAGTGGTAATTGTGACAACCATAGCTGAATTCTCCTACTCGTGTGTCTTGGTACAGAGTTCTGTTGCCATATATAGGAAATTCCAGCAGCCACTTTCTTAACCTAGGGCAGCATTACCTCCTCAAGGGGCTTAAGGCCATATCACGTTGAATACACCGGTTCTCGCTAGATCACCGAAGTTAAGCAACGTTGAGCCTGGTCAGTACTTAGATGAGTGACCGCTTGAGAATACCAGGTGCTGTAAGCGTTTAGTGATGGATGTGCGTTGTGGTGCAGTGAATATCGGCTCAGAAAGAGAAATCGGTGAGCCGAGTTCGAATTTCAGTTGAATACCCTGCATTCACTTAAGCACTGGTACCCTTGGGAAGGTATTAATCCATCCCTTCCCTCCAGTTATAAGTTAAATAACAGGGTAGGACTTGGGGACCTTACCCTTATAAACAAATCCCAATAAATATTGATACTCGAAAAGAAAAAAAGTATTACTAGACACAAAAACTTATATAAAAACAAACAAAAAAGAAAAGGTATTACCAGCAATAAATAAATAAAATTTAGTTGGCAATAAATGACCCGCCGAGGTTGATATGCCATAAAAACAAAACAACCAACCAACAACCAACCTCCTCAAGGTACTTGACGTAGCTCCCTGTGCTGAGTCTGAGTCCCTCACCAACAAGTTTCTCAGAGATCTTTCCTTATCAGAATGAGCTTTCCGAGATACCGTATCTTCGTAATCACAATTAGACTCATGCAACTCTTTCTTAATTCTCTGTACTGTCTTCTGATTGTCACTCAAACACACGAAAATATTCGTATTAGAGATTTTGTTGCGAATGCCAAGTAGTAGACAATGCCGTTTCCAGATCAATGGTGGAGGGAATTGTGTAATAGAGCACTTTTTATTACAAAGGTTGCCCAGCTGGCCCTATTATAATGTACAGTCGATAAAATAAAAAATAAACAACGCGCATGCGTGAAATTAGAAATACAAAATGGCGATAATTTACTCATCGCTCCCTTTTACCGTTTATATATATATATATATATATATATATATATATATATATACATATATATATATATAAACGGTAAAACCAGCCCGTCACAATTTTAATAGATGATGCTAAAGTTTTATTTTTTATTTATTGTTTATTGTTCCGAGGTTTAGTTTGCTTGTTTGTTTTGTATTTATTTTTGTATATTTTCTTCGGCGCTAAATTTAATTTTTTTTTCAAAAGGTTAAAGAAACAAATACAAAACCAAATGGGAAATGGAATTTCGAAATGGGACGCATTTAAAGAAACGCTAGTGACATCTGCAAACAACAGTGTCCCAGAGGAAATCAGACGCAGAAGAAAAAACGGATGGATGACTGAAGAGATTCTTGACATTCAAAGAAGACAGAAAACTACGCCAAGATATGCAACTGAACAGAAGAAACTACAAAAAGAAGGACCAAGTGTAGACAGGCGAAAGAGGAATGGCTCAACAACAACATGTATAAAATCCAAGGATGGAACGATCATATTGAAGAAAGAAGATTTACTCCAGCGATGGGAAGAATATATAAAAGATCTCTTTCATGACAAGAGAGATCAACCGAAAGTAAACAAAGTTGCTGATGGACCGGAAATACTAAATCATTGGAGTAGATAGACTAAACTATCGTCCGGTTCACACTCCACCCACGTCTATTGAACAGGTGTAGAGGCTCATCCCTTGTTCCCTGTTTAGGATGTGGTTTCCGGCTTTCTCTCTTCTAATCTTTTCACTCTTACGTACCTCCCGGCACATCAGTGGCGTTACCGCCTTGCTCGGGGTGATATGATTAAAAAAAACAGAAGTAAAAGCTGCAATGGACAGACTGAATAGGAACAATGCAGCTAAACCAGATGACATTGTCATAGAGATGATGACAGCCTTAGAAGATTTCGCCATAGAGAAAATTACGAAAATGATAAATAAAATGTACAACAGTTGTGTAATACCAGATGACCTAAGTAGATCAATTTTCAAAGTTCTTCCTAAGAAACCAGGCGTAATCGAATGCGAACTTCACCGAACAATTGGTTTCATGAGCCACATAAGGAAAATCATTGTCCAAATCCTGATGAATAGAGTGCGTAGCAGAATCAACCTAGGAAATGACAAGAACAGTGCGGTTTTGTCAAGGACACTGAAACAAGGAACACAATATTTATGCTTAGAATGTTATCAGAAAGAGCGATACAAATGAAAAAGGAAGTTTACCTGTGTTTTGTAGACTAAGCCAAGGCGTTCGACAAAATACGCCACAAAGAATTGATATAAATGCTCATCAACCTCGACATAATATAGCAATGACAACTGAGTAATCGAAAACCTCTGCTGGCAGCAAACCGCCTGCATACGGACAGAAAACGAATTCAGCAGATATATAAAAATAGAAAGGGGTGTAAGACAAGGATGTGTCGTTTTACCGGATCTATTCAAATTATACAGTGAGACTATTCTGAAGATCCTATAAGCTATGCCAGGATTTGTCATTGGTGGTCACTATCTGAACTATATAAGATACGCATATGATATAGTGCTGATAGCTGACACGGAAAGAAAACTACAAGACCTTTTTAAAAAGTAGATGGAGAAAGGCAAAGGAAAAGACTACATATAAACTACAAGAAAACCGAATGTGTGGTCATCAGCAAACAGAGGAGCCCAAAATGCCAATTACAAGTTTGGGATTTTAAATCAAGCAAGTACAAACATTTAAGTACTTGGGAAGTGTTCTAACGGAAGACGTAAATTGCGACACTGAGATCCGAAGGCGAATTGACATGGCCAAAAACGCATTCCAGAAGCTGAGTAGAGCATTAAGAAATAGGAAAATTTTGCTAGAAACTAAGACGAGAGTACTAGATTGATATGTGATGTTGATTTTTCAATATGGCAGTGAACGCTGAACAAAGATGAAAGGAAAAACTTGAAACAACTGAAATGTGGTACTACTGAAGGATGCTGTGAATATCATGGATCGAGCATGTGAGCAATGATGAGGTTTTGGAAAGAATGGAAACGAACTGAAAGTTAATACTTAGCATCAGGAAAAGACAGCTGAAGTTTTTGGACATGCGATGAGGAAGGAAGGCTTGAAAAATCTGATCAGATTGGAGGAAAAATAGACATGGGAAACATATTTGAATGGGTGGATGGCGGAACGGGGTTTGAGTGGGGTAAAAAGGTAAAGCGTGCTAAAAGCTACCAGGGAAAAGGAAAAAGTGCTTACGGCATATCACGTTGAATACACTGGTTCTCGTTCGATCACCGAAGTTAAGCAACGTGAGGCTGGTCAGTACTTAGATGGGTGACCGCTTGGGAATATTAGGCGCTGTAAGCGTTCAGTGACGGATGTGCGTTGTGGTGTAGTGGAGGTCGACTTGAAAAGAGAAATCGGTGAGCCGAGTTCGAATTCCAGTTGAGTACCCTGCATTCACTTAAGCACTGGTACCCTTGGGAAAGGTATTAATCCATCACTTCCCTCCAGTTATGGGTTAAATAACAGGATGGGGCTGGGTAGGCAACCCATCCAGTGTTGGGGTCACAATAAAAACACCCTTGGTAGCCCTGGCAAAGCATCAAGTATTCAGCAAGAATTTGACAAGATTGTGAATTTCGCTATAAACTGCGCCAGGGTTCCAAATGCACAGGGAATACTGGGGGAGTGTCGTGAGTTCTATCTCGGCCGAAGCCGCAGGACAACGAAAACGAAGGAAAAAGTGGAAGGCTACGATCGCCTACGTCCTAAAGGGTCATAGCAGATAGAAGAAGAAGAATTTGATTTTGTCCCTGGACAGCTATTTATTCTTAAGTAGAAATTTTGCATTTGGAATTGACCACTTCTCTTTTGTTGAATAGTTTATTTTATTTTGTTTATTATTATTATTATTATTCAGAAAATAAGAAACAATAGAATAATGGTGAATTTTGATGGCATCACATAACAACTGTAAAGAAGAATACCTTTTCGAGTAGACCAACAAGATTGAAACACTAATTTAAACATCTCTTGGATATACGTATACTAAATACACAAAGGGGACCGTAAAAAACATTTTCATATTTAAAACAAATATATACATATATGTAGGTATGGTGTGTGTGCGCACCTCTCTCTCTCTCTCTCTCTCTCTCTCTCTCTCTCTCTCTCTGTGTGTGTGTGTGTATGCGTATTCACTCAAACAGATACAGGCAATAAGCTACAAAGTACCAAACATTCATACAAATGAAATAAGTAAAGAATTACGACCACATCACGTTGAAACACATCGAGCATGGTCAATAACAGCCGAGTTGCTATATTGGTTTCATAATATTTACTGATGCGCAAATACTAATTGGGAAGGCATGAATCGTTTCTCCCTTGGAGCTTTAGCTTAATTAATAAAACTTGTAACACTAAACTATTATCATCTCAAGCGAAACTCTTTTCAATCTAAACAATTTTTCTGGTTTTAAATAAGCTGCAAGGTGTTGAGAAGCCGCAGAAAACGAATGAAATTAATAAGTAAATTGCGTTAAAGAAATATTAATAATGAAATCATTTTTTAAAAAGTTCGACACTTAATTCGACACTTAATTCTCTAGCTCGTGAGTAAAAATCGCGAACTATGCCGTTGATGCGCTCATTGTGTTTGTAGAATCGACTGCTTGAATTTATCTTTCGACCAAACAAAGAATTCTTCTTCATTTCGCACTTGATTTTGTTTATCCTTAAAGAAACAAAGTGAAATACCTGATAGGAGTTGAATAAATAATGTGTTGAGTTTTTTGTCACAATTTTTTGCATTGTTTTTCACTTTTACAAGTGGGTATATCTGTTACAATATAACCTAGGGTGATTTTCATATCTCAAAATGTGATCCAGTATTCAATATCCTTTTCAAATGAATGACATGATAAGAAAAAACAAAATAAATTCGTTGTAAAGAGACATTTGAGGAACAACATAAATGAATTGTGTTGACTAAAGTTGATATCGATGAATTCACTAGAAAATATTAGGACCTTGAATAAGTCTTCGCTGTTTTTCAATAGATGGCGTTCCCAGAACTACGTGTGGCGTGTAGTTTTAGATGGTAACACATCTGTAAAGAACAACTATAAGCAAATTTGACATGTCATTTTGCCGAAGTGTAGACAACTTTGTTTTTTATAACGTTAGACATGTTGGATTTCGTGCCAAATAAAGTGTATTTGCTGAGATTTTGCTACATTACTTTATTTAAAAGAAAATCTGTACTTGAAGCACACAAAATTCTTGTTGAGAGTTACGGCGACCATGCTTTGTCTAAAAAACATGCAGAAATTAGTTTAGACGCTTAAAAAATGAATTAGATGTTGAAGTTAAAGAATGCTCTGGTGCACCGAAAAAATTTTTGAAGACGAAGAATTGGAGGCATGACTTCATGAAGGCTCATATCAGGTGCAAGCTGAACTTGCAGAATCATTATAAGTTGATTGCACAGCTGTTTCGAAACATTTAAAAGCATTAGGAATGATTCAAAAGCAAGGACATTGGGTACAGTACCAGTTAAAACCGAGAGATGTACAAGTTTTTGTCACATGTGAACAGGTGCTTCAAAGGCAGAAAAAGAAGGATTCTTTTGCATTTTATCGTGACTGGTGATGAAAGTAGATACATTACGATAACCCTAAGCCTAGAAGAACTAGCTTGGCCATTAATCCACATCGGTGGCAAAGCCGAATATCCATGGTTCAAAGCTTCTGCTCCGCATTTGGTGGGATCAGCTGGGTGTAGTTTATTATAAGCCGCTCAAACCAACCGCAACCATTACGGAGGATCGCTATCGACAACAGCTGATGCGTCTGAGCCGAGCATTGAAGATAAATCGGTCTCTATATGAGTAAAGACACGACAAAGGGATTTCGCAACATGACAAAGCTAAAACGGGCGAAAACGTATTTGGAAATGCTTAATTAGAAAGTTCTATCCCACCCGTCGTTATCACAAGACATTACCCCGCTCGGTTATCGCTTGTTCTGATCGATTGTACATAGCCTTGCTTAGAAGTACTTTCATTCTTATGAACATTTCAGAAAATGAGGTGACTCGAAGTTGGTTTCAAAAGGCCTGTCGTTTTTCTGACGTAGAATTTAAACGCTACCAGAAAGTAAAAAAAAAGTAGTGGTTAGCGATGGACAGTACTTTCAGTGATATGATTCTTACTAATGTTTGTAGATAAAACTTTAGATTTTACGAAAAATTAGCGAAAACTTATTTTAAGTCCTAATACTTTGCATATAAGAAATAAATATGAAAAAAATCTTTGTATTTAATCCGCATAAATAAAAATATTCACGTCTCTTTTTTTATGATTACATCGTTGAAAATGTATTATAGCTTTCTTGTTGTAGACGCTTAGAGGAAGAGTTTAAAAAGATTAACCTCTAATAGACCCAATATTATTTATTCACTTATTTCTTGTTGCTTTCTTGCAGCTAAACTCGCATTCTTTTGTGGAATGCAAAAATATTGGTTACCATCATAATATAAAAAAAACAAAAACAAATTACTTCCTTTATATAATTTGGCAACAAATCTATTGAAAAAATATTTCCGAATTTGCTTCATTTTCTATCTTCAATTCATTTACCAATAATTTTTTTTTGTCTTTCCATGTTCGTGTTGTTTTATTTTTTTACATGAAGAGGTATCTTTAAAATAGGTAAATAAAACATAATCTGACGGCGAATACAGGAGGTAGGTGAAAACTTCCCAGCAAACTTTTAGCAACTTGCATCTTATCAATCAAGTAACAAGGATGTATGTTTATCCTGATGAATTATTATTTTTTAGGGAGGGGGTTAGCTTATAATGATTGACATTTAAGTTCATAGGCTGACTAAGATATCCAATTAATTAGACATACCAGTGGGTACAATAAAACACATGCAAGTTTACCAGAATGCAACAGATGGTCGGCTAATTGTTGTACTGTGGTAAACCAGTGTCTTGGTTAGCCTACACTCGACCCTCGTATATAATCCGGTTGCGTTTAATCGATTTAAAAGCGTTCAATTGATCTAAACATTTGTATCTCCAGAAAGAATTCATAATCGAGGATTGTTATCTTTTTTCTTTATATACACAACAGCGTCTTCTTAAATGAAGTTCGTCTTTTTGTACTGTTCATATCGATTTCCCTTGAATGTGGTCTCAAGTTTCCTCGTTTACCTTATGCTGAAGTGACGTAAGAAAACAATTAAGTTTGAGCAAATGATTTCCAACTGTTGATTTGAATATTTTCGCTTTCTAGCCTATCTCTTGCGTCTTGTGAGTATTTTGAATAAGGTTTTAAAGTGAACACGTTCAATATCAACCGTTCTTCTCGACCGTAGTGTATTGTTCAAACAGAAAACGAGGTCATGTATCTTCTAAAATTACTTTCGACATTCCAATTATTCTTATAGCTTTCTCTATGTTTACACTTGTTTTATCTTTTTAACTTTCTTAAAACACTAAGAATAAAATGCGACAAAATATGTTTGATAAGTAGACATATTAGCAAAGGGCATGTTATAATTCGAGATAAGACATTGGACTATATTTTCCTTGTGTGTGGCGGCGATAACATCTGACTAGTTTTGAGAAGGCAGACCAACCTACGAGAAAGAAAGTAACGGGACATTCTCAACATGTCCGTTAATTCAGCGACGTATTTCTAAGGTACAAAGCTGCAAAACGAAGTAATAGCGAACACACACACACACACACACACACACACACACACACACACACACACACACACACACACACAGAAATAAGAAACCCGCACTTTTTTTCGCAACATAATACTTGTTCTTTTTCCATGTACCGTGTTCTTTCAGGACGTAGGCAATCATGGCCTTCCACGTCTCCTTATCTCTGGTGGCTCTTAGCACGCTTTCTCCTGTAACGTCTCTCAGTCCCCGTTCTGTCATCCACCTGCTCAGGCCCTTCAAATATGTTTCCCCTGCTTTCCTGTGTCTCTTTTTTCTTCTATCTGGCCTGTTAGTATCATGTTCTCCAAGCCCTCTTTCCTCATTGCATGTCCCGGAATCTTCATTTGTCTCTTCCTGATGCTCAATATTTTTTCCTTTTCGTTTCCATCATTTCCAAAACCTCGTCATTGCTCACATGCTCGGTTCATGATATCCGCAGCATCTTTTTGTAGAACCACATTTCAGCTGCTCCAAGTTTTCCCTTCATCTTTGTTGATATGGTCTAACATTCAATGCCATATTGAAGAACTGACATAATGTAGCAATCCAGTACTCTCTTCTTTGTTTCTTGTGAGTTTTCTGTGTCTTAAGACTTTACTCAGCTTCTGGAACACGTCTTTCGCCATGCCAATTCGCCTTTTGATTTCTGTGTCACAATTTCCGTCTTCAGTTAGAACTCTTCCCAGATATTTAATATTCTGTCAGTTGACACATGCTAAATTTGCAATATATTTCATATGACATGTTATCATAAGTATTTCAGAACTGTTCGAAAAGGACTGCAACCACAGTACGCAGTTGTTTTTGATCCAGGTTGCTATGTAGACATTACATCTGAAGGTGTTTCGACAAAATTGAAAAACAGCGAGAACACTGAGAATTTTGTCACGCACCAGTAATACAACAAAGCAAAAACCAATTTGCCGACGTGAACACGAAAACAGTTTCTTCCGTAGCCTAAACAACAGCATAAAAATGAGCTAATCAAAATAAATTCTTACGTTCTCTTTTCATCTACGGTTTCTTTTAAACTGTTTCTCTCCATATACTAGTGATCTTTTGTTTGTTGTTTGATAGCTTCCCAATGTTAGGTCCTTGTAAGTACCGGGTTTCATATATATGGTCTGATTTAAAGGATCAGATCAATTGACTAAGTTCACTGCAACCCCAATTTTTGTTTTTAGTTTGGCTTATGGCCAACAAATATATATATGGCCAAAAAATAAGAAAGAGGAAAAACAGTGCAAAAGACGCAGAAACGGATTATACGTGGATACCAAGGAACACTACACAGAAAGAACAAAAAATAAAAAAATATTCATTCATTTCTTTTCTATGTCTTATCAAAACTTTTTAAGTTATTTAAAGTCAAAAATATTTTATATTCTAAATTCCTTTTGAGTAGTGTAGATTGTAATATTTTATTGATACAAATCTTACTAATTAATCCATAGCTGGGGAGAAGAAGTGGATCCATACCTTTTCCAGATATATTTGCACAAAAGTGAATATAACGAACTCGAACTGGAACTATAATTCAGATTAACAATTCCGAGCCATTATTCATTACACAAACATCGAAACTTGCAGCAACTGTTATTTCCATGGATTAATCCATCTAGGTAGATACCAGGCTCGACATTACTTAAATTCGATGATCTTACGAAAACCGATCTTTGAACTTGGAATGGCCGTGAGCCAAAACAAAAAAAAGTGGAGATAGAATACAAAGAAGAAAAATGAAAGGATAAGGAACAGAATAAATTATTAAAAAGAAAGAAGTACGAAGAAGAAAAATCAAAAAAAAAAATAATGAACAGAAAGAAAAAGAAAAAAAAGATGGAAGAGAAAGAATGAAGAAAAAAAATAAAGATGGAAGAGAAAGAAAAAGAAAAAATAAAGATGGAAGAGAAAGAAAAAGAAAAAATAAAGATGGAAGAGAAAGAAAAAGAAAAAAAATAAAGATGGAAGAGAAAGAAAAAGAAAAAAAATAAAGATGGAAGAGAAAGAAAAAGAAAAAAAATAAAGATGGAAGAGAAAGAAAAAGAAAAAAATAAAGATGGAAGAGAAAGAAAAAGAAAAAAATAAAGATGGAAGAGAAAGAAAAAGAAAAAAATAAAGATGGAAGAGAAAGAAAAAGAAAAAAATAAAGATGGAAGAGAAAGAAAAAGAAAAAAATAAAGATGGAAGAGAAAGAAAAAGAAAAAAATAAAGATAGAAGAGAAAGAAAAAGAAAAAAAATAAAGATGGAGAGAAAGAAAAAGAAAAAAATAAAGATGGAAGAGAAAGAAAAAGAAAAAAATAAGGTTGGAAGAGAAAGAAAAAGAAAAAATAAAGATGGAAGAGAAAGAAAAAGAAAAAATAAAGATGGAAGAGAAAGAATGAAGAAAAAATAAAGATGGAAGAGAAAGAAAAAGAAAAAAATAAAGATGGAAGAGAAAGAAAAAGAAAAAAATAAAGATGGAAGAGAAAGAAAAAGAAAAAAATAAAGATGGAAGAGAAAGAATGAAGAAAAAAATAAAGATGGAAGAGAAAGAAAAAGAAAAAAATAAAGATGGAAGAGAAAGAAAAAGAAAAAAATAAAGATGGAAGAGAAAGAAAAAGAAAAAAATAAAGATGGAAGAGAAAGAAAAAGAAAAAAATAAAGATGGAAGAGAAAGAAAAAGAAAAAAATAAAGATGGAAGAGAAAGAAAAAGAAAAAAATAAAGATGGAAGAGAATGAAAAAGAAAAAAATAAAGATGGAAGAGAAAGAAAAAGAAAAAAATAAAGATGGAAGAGAAAGAAAAAGAAAAAAATAAAGATGGAAGAGAAAGAAAAAGAAAAAAAATAAAGATGGAAGAGAAAGAAAAAGAAAAAAATAAAGATGGAAGAGAAAGAAAAAGAAAAAAATAAAGATGGAAGAGAAAGAAAAAGAAAAAAATAAAGATGGAAGAGAAAGAAAAAGAAAAAATAAAGATGGAAGAGAAAGAAAAAGAAAAAAATAAAGATGGAAGAGAATGAAAAAGAAAAAAATAAAGATGGAAGAGAAAGAAAAAGAAAAAAATAAAGATGGAAGAGAAAGAAAAAGAAAAAAATAAAGATGGAAGAGAATGAAAAAGAAAAAAATAAAGATGGAAGAGAAAGAAAAAGAAAAAAATAAAGATGGAAGAGAAAGAAAAAGAAAAAAATAAAGATGGAAGAGAAAGAAAAAGAAAAAAAATAAAGATGGAAGAGAAAGAAAAAGAAAAAAAATAAAGATGGAAGCGAAAGAAAAAGAAAAAAATAAAGATGGAAGAGAAAGAAAAAGAAAAAAAATAAAGATGGAATAGAAAGAAAAAGAAAAAAATAAAGATGGAAGAGAAAGAATGAAGAAAAAAATAAAGGAAGGAGAAGCAACAGTAAAATAAAGAAAAAATAAAGATGGAAGAGAAAGAAAAAGAAAAAAAATAAAGATGGAAGAGAAAGAAAAAGAAAAAATAAAGATGGAAGAGAAAGAAAAAGAAAAAAATAAAGATGGAAGAGAAAGAAAAAGAAAAAAATAAAGATGGAAGAGAAAGAAAAAGAAAATAAATAAAGATGGAAGAGAAAGAAAAAGAAAAAAATAAAGATGGAAGAGAAAGAAAAAGAAAAAAATAAAGATGGAAGAGAAAGAATGAAGAAAAAATAAAGGAAGAGAAGCAACAGTAAAATATAGAAAAAAATTAATAATGCATAGCAACTGCTACAAGTCCAGGTACGCAGTCATCGGTTGGACTTTACCTGCGCTGCATAGGGAAGGCGTGTAATTTGAGTAAGAGGGTACCCCACACACTGTCGGAAGCCAACAAGCAACAAAGGGTAACAGCCTATTCCTCGTTACTTTCTTGCGACCACAGCATACCTATATCTGCTCAGTGACACACAGAGACGATGAATGTGCCAGATATTGGTTGTCACCATAGGACACTGGGCTTCAAACCACAAGATCACCTCTACACCACACAATCTAATTTTCTACTTGGTGAACAAGTTGACTATGAGCATCTATGAGCATCTACCAACGGGTCAAACGGTAACTGCATACCCATACTTGTAGGAGTTGGAATGTGGGCTACGGGCACTGAAGCAGATGGAGCCAACGTTGGTTAATCTGAATGGTGTACTGTTACTCCATGACACTGCCAGGTAACATTTGGCATAGTGTGCGTTGTGGTACAGTGGATATCGGCTCGGAACGAGAAACGGGGAGCTGAGTTCGAATTCCAGTTAAATCCATTGTATTCACTTACAGCAAATACCATTGGGAAAGATATTAATCCGTCTCTTCCTTCCAGTTATGGGTTAAATAACAGGACAGATTGGGTTCTTTAGCCTTGGTCGGCAACAAGTCTACCGCAGAAAAGCAATGGCAACCTACTGCGGGATAATCTTCTGTCCAGTCAGTCATGTCTCGAGGGAGATATGATCGCCCAAAGCGTGTATCACGTATGGCACTTAACTGACTGACTGACTGACTGACAAGAGAAAGCATACGGTCAGTTGGCTGGCAGGCATTGTGTTCTTTAACTTACACACGGAATGTTGCGCGAACAGATTACCACCGATTTTTTTCCGTGGACCAGAATTTTCGTGGGAAACCCTTTGCTAATAAGCTAGACGTGTGGTTAAATTACTAGACTTCTTTGCCTCCATAGCAACTGTTTATTTTTTTTATCGCTAGTGCATTGCGCAGTTGGAGACATGTTCTAGATGCCGATGGGAATTACTTTGAAGACAATAATATTTCAAATTGGTTGGATAGCTTTTTAACTAATAAATAAAAGCAACAAGGATGTTTTCCGTAGATAATTGTAAATAATATGTAAATAATTAAAAACAGTAATCAAAAAAATAAGAGGGATACAGTAGCATGAAACAGTTCAACGGATACCAAAGATTCGATAATAAATGCCGAGCGATGTCTACATAACAATGCGACTTTCATATGATCTTTAACCGGCATATGTTTTAGCAGTATAGCTCAGCGTTGCTCGGGCGTAATGAAAGCTTTAAAACTAACCCATGGTACTGGAGCTCAGACTCAGCCTAAAGAATATTTGAAATAATAAAATAATTGCGACAATTTACCAATCGCACTTAGTGTGTGTATATATATACATATATATATATATATATATATATATATATATACTAGCAGTATATCCCGGCGTTGCTCGGGTGTTATGAAAGCTTTAAAACTAATCCATGGTTCTGGAGCTCAGACTCTTTGGACGTTGGCACAAAAGACTAAAATGCAATAGTTGTTTTATTTCCTTCTTTCACATTTCTCCCTTTATATATGAGATTAATTCTATGAATATAATAGATATTTTGTTTACCCCGAACAAACCCAGTCACTGTTAAGTTTTTTATCTTGAAATTTACTTTATTACTATTATATATATATATATATATATATATATATATATATATATATATATAACGAATTATATTAAGTGACTGATATTTTCAGAAGAAAACGAAATAAAAGCACAATCAATTAAGTTCAACTGATAAGTAAACCTTCTTTCATGCTGTACAGGTCTTTTCATTCGCAATGTTCATTAAGAGAGTGCACAAAAAATCGCTCCTTTAGCAAAAAAAAAAAAAAAAAAAAATGAAAAAAAAAAAGCAAGTAGACGGCAATCTCTAAGAATGCTTCCGGTCTTTGTCATGGATATCTAACGATGATTGTATTCTATATCCACGGAAACCTATGACAGACATAAAAATTTATGCGTTCATATAACTAAAATTATGTAGTATGTGACAACGCCGCAAAAGAAAAAAAAACAAACATCGGAGACGACAAAAAAAAGAGCTAAATGGATAGACAAAAGAGAGAGAATTAGTTATATTAACAGAAGATGTACAAAGGAAAATAATAGTGAAAAAGTGAAGTGAGAAAGGGGATGTAAAGAAGGTGAAAGAAAACAGGCAAAAATGAAGAAGAAAATAAGAAAGAAAGGATTTTTTTAAAACGACTAATAAAAAGTGGCGAATAAAAGAAGATAAAATAAATATGTGATTATGAGAAATATTTCAAAATAAGAAAAAAGAAGGAGTGAAGAAAAGAGAGAGAAAGAGCAGAGGAAAGTAAAGAGATGCTATGAGGTAAATGAATAAATAATGTGAAGAGGAGAAACGCAAGAGAGATAAAAAAAAAGACAAGGCAAATTGAAAAGGAGAGAATAAAAGGAGAAGAAATGAGTTAGGTATATTTAGTAGAAATGGAAGAGGAGAGACAGATAGAAGATTGAAAGATCACTGAGAAGAGAGAAAAAAGAGAGACATTTAGTAGTGAAAGAAGAAAATTAGATAGACAAAGTGAATTTTAAGAGAAGATGAGAAATAGAAAAATCTTAAATCAAACGAAGTAGTAAGTTCGGATCAGAGATGAAAAGGCAGATTCAACAGAACTGACAAAAATAAGAGCGAAAGAATGAATATTTTTTTATTTTAAATATATACTAGCAGTATAGCCCGGCGTTGCTTGGGTGTAATGAAAGCTTTAAACTAATCCATGGTCCTGGAGCTCAGACTCAGCCTAAAGAATATTTGAAATGGTAAAATAATTGCGACAATTTACCAATCGCACTTAGTGTGCGCATATATATATATATATATATATATATATATATATATATACTAGCAGTATATCCCGGCGTTACTCGGGTGTAATGAAAGCTTTAAAACTAATCCATGGTTCTGGAGCTCAGACTCTTTGGACGTTGTCACAAAAGACTAAAATGCAATAGTTGTTTCCAGTTAAAGCGAAACCATAGACTGAAAGAAAAATGAATGGATCTTAGTCAAATTTTCATTTCCTGGTATCGATATCAAATAATTTTTTTTCGATGTAAACTGAATTTTGAAGGCTAAATAAGTCCTCTGAGTAAATGGTATCATGGCTGAGAATAAGAACTACAATTATACCTACTTAGAGAAAAACCCGAAGCAAAAACTAAAATAAAAGGGCTGAAAAAATACAGACATACAGGCAGATAAACAGACACACACACAAACCTCTTGCTTTATAAATATATATATATATATAATCTATTTTCTGCTCTATTGTAAGAACTGAAACCTTGAAACTTCTGAATATCGATTCTTATGTCTTTCTCTATGAGTGTATCAAATTTGATTAAAATCGGACCACTCATTCTAGAACCGGTTTTCGATATTTATCGGGGGTACCTCGACACAAAACCAAGCTAAGAACACTCGCAGACGCTTATAGTACAGCTGTGTAAATTTTCAAGAAAATCGGTCCAGCCGTTTCGGAGTCTATAGGTAACGGGCATACACACACACTCAGACACACACACAAACACACACAAAGTTCCATTTATAAATAAGTTTAGATACAGTAATTTTGGCACAAAGAGAGAGAGAATGAGAAACAAGCTAAATGCAGCGGAAGTACAGGCGAAAGAAGGAAAACATGTAAACAGGGAGAATACGAAGAGTGCGTGTGAAACACAAGAGTGTGCGTGTTAGATAGAAGTGCGTGTGTGTGTGTGTGTGTGTGTGTGTTGTTAGAGAGAGAGAAAATAGTGTGTGTGTGTGTGTGTGTGTTAGAGAGAGAGAAAATAGTGTGTGTGTGTGTGTGTGTGTGTGTGTGTGTGTGTGTGTGTGTGTGTTAGAGATATGAGAGTAACTAAACTGAACAGAAGAAGAAACAAATAGAACACAGAGCGTGATCGTAAAGAAGTTATATCGATTGGATTTTACAGCTTATCAATCCTTTCAGGTAATTTAATGCTAGAAAATATGTTTTAGCTTGTAAAGACCTATATTTTAGATAATAATGATTTAATGATGAAAGTTCTACTAAATAACATATAGACGATATTGACAGGGGTAGATTCATTGACAAGGGTAGATTCATACCTTTCTCAATGGTATTTGCGTGAAAGGGAATATAACGAACCCACTTGTAATTCGAACTCGGATCTCCGAACAAGAATCCCTGGCCATTATCCATTACACGACCTGCACACTCAAGCTTACAGCACCTGATATTCGCAAGGAGTCACCTATCTAAGTATTGACCAGGTTCGACGTTGCTTATCATCGGTGATCGAACGGGAAGCGATGAAGTTAAAAATGAGTGGAGGTGCCGGCAAAAAAAAAAAATGAAAAACAGAGAAAGAAATAAAAATTTGGAAAAAAAATCGAAAAATAGGAAAGGTGATAATAAGAAAATATGACTGACAGGATTCTTGTTATTTTGTAAACTTATCTTTTTCTTTGCACAAGGTAAAAATTGTGAAGCACCCAGAGTGCCTTTTATTCATTAATAACAGCAGACATAACTAGATCGTGAAAAATGTCTCGGCACCGAGGCCCCCACCCCAGCTTGCAAACGCATTATGCATATGTGTCACACTTTCTAACCGAAAGTCGCATTGATTAAAATTTAGAATATCGGCCAACAAATTTTATAACGTCAAGGAAGTAAGGCACGTAGAAGACATCAAATAAATTTGGAAATATTATTCAGCTAAAGTTTTAATGAAGGAATACGCGTGATACATAAAATTAGGACCTTGTATAAGTTCTCGCTGACGTTTCTGATTTTTCATGAAATGTAATGTTTTATATGCTCTCTTTTTCTCTTTCATCCTTTCTTTCTCCTTATATATGGGTCCTTTTTTCATTCAAGATTAGTCGCTGACTAGTTGCCAAAAGAGAGAAAAATGTATATTAATATTGCCTTTCAAACGTTTTGTGAAAAATCGAAGCCATTCTTAATATTAAATAAGCTTTAATTCTACTGGCAGCTAATATTAACCTGGGGAATTTGCAATATCTTTCGCTATAAGAGCAGCCATTTAGACTTATACGAAGTATGCACTTAAAATTTTCATCTTTTCACTTTTTCTGGTTCTTACCCTTAAAAAAACAAAGATATTTTATGTTTTTATTTTTTTGTATGTTTCACTGGATGTTAGCAATTCGGTAGAAAAAAATGTCTACAAAAGGTGGATAAACTTTTAAGGAGTTAACAGCCAGCTAACCAGAGATATAATCTCGCTTCCTCGACAGCTACAATCTCCAGGAGTTTAAATGTAAGGTCAATAGACACCTCCTAACACACTAACTCGTACCTATTCTCTCAAACACTCTTCCTATGTACCTCTTTACTCGTCTATCACCCTCCTTCCGACATTTCCTATATCCAATCGCTCTCTCAGCACCTTCCCCTATGTAACCCCCTGCGCTATAGTGGCAGTGGAATGCCTTGCTTGGGGTGAAATGATTTTTAAAAAAATGCAATTGGAGAGAGAGAGAGAGAGAGAGAGAGAGAGAGAGAGAGAGAGAGAGAGAGAGAGAGAGTGCCAGAAGTCAGATTTCTTGCTTTTTACAGTTTATCTGTAATTTGATCGATACCGACTTGGCTGCCCGCCTGCAGTCACTCTCTCACTGGTGTGACATGGCTTTCCTGTGCCTCTTCTATAAATACTTTCACGGCTTCTGCTCCGATGAACTTAGATCACTGGTGACCCCTAGGTGTGAATTTGCACGAGATAATAGATTAGCGACTATGTCCCACCCTTTTACAGTGAAACCGTTAAAATGTAACCGCAATTTCTACTCCAACAGCTTCTTTTCTCACACTTCCCGCCTGTGGAATTACCTTCCACATACTTGCTTCCCCGATAGCTACAATCTCCAGGAGTTTAAATGTAAGGTCAATAGACACCTCCTAACACACTAACTCGCACCCATTCTTTCAAACACTCTTCCTATGTACCTCCTTACTCGTCTATCACCCTCCTTCCGACATTTCCTATATCTAATCGCTCTCTCAGCACCTTCACCTATGTAACCCCTGCACTATAATGGCAGTGGAATGCCTTGCTTGGGGTGAAATGGTTAAAAAAAACTCTTTGGAGAAGGCAATAGGAAACCACTTCACTATTGTTTCCGTGTGTATTCATGGACTTGAAAAATAATATTATAAACCCTAATGGCATGAAAGGAGTTAAGTTTAATGACCCTGACTATTCGGCCAGTAAGGAGCGACATGCTCTACAAGTGTCACCGGACCGTCATCCTGCGACTGTCAGCGTTTACGGCGTAAATGGGACATATTCCCTATAACTTATTCCTCACCCGGAATGGAAAGACATGAGTGACAGGTGTCACCAGATACTTATCCTATAACTGATAAAAAAAATAATAACAATTGGGACGTGGAACGTTAGAACCATAAAAAAACTGAGGACAGCTGGAAAACGTGAAGCAGGAGGTGAGTAGATTAAATATTTTAGGGATATATGAAACGAGATGGGTAAACAATGAAGATGCTATCACCGCACGCAGTTCTAGGAACGTCATCTGTTGCAAAACAGCGAGAACTTTATTCAATAGTATATATATGTGCATCAAATGAATTTATAAATATTTAATAATTACCTCTATTGCAGTTTCAGCAATGAAGGAATGAAGAAAGTATAGGGTGATTCGGACTAGTTCGTCTTTGCTTTCTTGCCTTGTAAAATTTTGCAAAGTAATAATAACAAAAGAAACATTCTATTTTCATTTAGCAATAAATACTAAAAACAGTATGAAACACATCATTTCTTTAAAAAAACTAGAGTGGTCTAATAATTATGGCCAGTAGTCTATATATACTTGTGCAATTTAATAAATAAATAAAAAAACGCATAATCTCTTCCTAAGATCTTTCACACAGGTTCTGGTCACGTATACGTTGTCCCTTGGCATTGTTTTTCTCTTTTGAGCGCATTTCCCTTTACGTTTTGGACTGATGGATCCAGTTTGTCTCTTTACCTTGATGACACGACTAACAGCTGAAAGCCATAATTAGGCTTTTATTAATACACACTGCTGCAAATGACCTAATCTGAAAAGAAAAAGAAATCGATTACACCCTGCGACTCTATCGTATGAACACTGTTGTGAAAGAAATGAGTCTAAGGCAGTTGTTTTAATTAATTTGCACAAGAGTGTATAATTTGCTAAAGAGTATATATATATATATGTGGGGGGTGACTAATATATATATATATATATAGTATATTTAGGCAGCAAATTTCAGATTAAATAAACTGCAAACATTGTGTCTGCTTATTTTTAATAAATCCGTTCATACTCTCGGATAATCTTTTACGTATTAAAATTGAAAGATGTAAGAAATGAGCTGTACTTTGACAGATGATTTTGTTATACATTTTTTGGTGATCCCAAGTACTTTCAATTTCCTTCCGAGATCATCTTCAGGGGTGTGAGGTATGATAAAAAAATAGCTGCAAAACTGTCTTGCTAAAAATTACTGTAAATTTTTCTTTTATATATATATATATATATATATATATATATTTATTTATGACAATGTTTGTTTGTGTGTGTGTGTGTGTGTGTAAGTGCGTGTGTAAGCTGGCAAATCGCTTAGCATTAATTGGAACGTAAAAATTATCTAAAATGGATTTTTTATTTTGTAATATCATGGTCATACACGTGTTAAAGCATAAAAAATGTTCTTTTTCTATACATTTTAGAAAATTATTACAGTATTCATAGCGGATTCTATTTATTGAATTTTTTTTAATGAATGTTGCCTCGAGGATCTGTAGATGTCTTTTGTTGTTTTCTTGGTGCAGGATAGTTGTGCTATGATTATTATTTTTTATATTGTGAATGTAGACAGAAATGTTGTTCTTGATGTCTGGAAATGACGAATAGTCAGACATGTCTAATGTAAGACGTTTCGTTAATGTAGTTGTTGTAAATCCAACATATATATATATATATATTGTCTCCCAAGGTACATTTGAATTTATGAGGAGTTATTACGGATAGATAAATTAGTAATATGTTATTTGTTATAATATATTATTAATTTTAATTTTTTATTGGGATCAACGGAAAATATATTAGTACGAATGAGATTTTTAAAGACTTTTTTCATCCTGTTTCTAGTTATTGTGCATCTGGCTGCAGTAAAAGTGTTTTATATGTTTAGGTTCTTTTTTAGAAGTGCTTTATACTGTTTGATGTGTTGTGAGGTTTTTGAAATATCGTCTTATTTGCTGATCTATAATGTGGTTTGGAAAGTCATTATTAATGAGTTTTAATATTTTAGTTCAGAGTAAAATATCTTTCTGTGGAGGAGTAAATTTATGCTCTGTTAATTAGTTTGTGTATAAGTGCCATTTTGTAGTAGGGCATTCACTCTTATAGTTAAGAGTGCAAGAGTATTTGCTGATTGGGTTTTATATGGGGAGGTAGTAAATGTGTTATTGTTTATGTCTATTAAAATGTCAAGGAGAGGGATTTTGTTATCTTTGTTAAGTGCTTATATGGACTTGAGAACAGTGTTTTTAAAAAGTTTTTGTAATTATATTATTTCTTTTAAATTTTTAAGTAATATAAGAATATCATCGTACGCTGATAAATATATTATTTTCTACGTTGGCCATGTCGAAGTTGCTGAAGGTTGGGGCCAGAACTGAGCCCTTTGTAACACCGTCCCGTTGCACGTATCTATTATATCTGTGATCATAAAATGGGATTTCAGTGCTACAGGTTAAAAGTAGTTCTTTTAGTATTTTAGGTTTAATTTTCAGTGGAGGCAGAGACCTATTATTACAGATATATTTCTATAAATGTTTCAATGGTTTCTTCCCTGTGTCTCTTCTATAAATACTTCCATGGCTTCTGCTCCGATGAACTTAGATCACTGGTGACCCCTGGTTCGAATTTGCACGAGATACTAGATTAGCAACTAGATCCCACCCTTTTACAGTGAAACCGATAAAATGCAACCTCAACTTCTACTCCAACAGTTTCTTTTCTCGTACTTCCCGACTGTTGAATTCCCTTCCACATGACTGCTTCCCCGACGGCTACAATCTCCAGGAGTTTAAATGTAAGGTCAATAGACACTTCCTAACACAATAACTCGCTTCCATTCTTTCAAACACTCTTCCCATCCTCCCAACTACCTATCACCCCTCTTCTGACATTTCCTATATCTAACCACTATTTCTATTTACCTTTCCCTATGTAGCCCCAAGCGCAATAGTGGCAGTGGAATGCCTTGCTTGGGGTGAAACGATAAAAAAAAATCTATCAGGTACGTTATTGAACAGATTTTTAAAATCAAGTGATGCTATCGTTTAATTATTAGGTTTTTCGTTTTTAATATTTCAAGTATAAGTGCACGAGATGATTTAATACTGTATTTGTTAGGTATGTAGGGTGTAGTTAATTGGTTAAGCGTTTTAGTAAGCATACAGGAGTGGGTATTTGCGATATAATAGGGCGAAGAGGAAAGTTAGGCTTGTGTGTTTTGATAGAACCGTAAATGAGTTGTGGCTTATAGGCCCCGATTATTTTAGTAAGTTTTAGATTGTCTTCTCCGCATTGTTAGCTGTGAATATTTTATTGACCTTTGCTTTTAGCTAGGTGGTAGGGTTATTTGAATATTTTTGTAAATTTGTTGGAATCATCAAGGTACTGTTCTATTTTTGAGTTGTAGTCAGACTTGTTTAAAGCAATAATAATGTTAGCTTTATCAGCAGTCTTAATTACTATTTCTGAATGGTTGCGTAATTCTGTGGCAGCGATCTTCTACAGTGTAACACAATGTTTGCAATTTATTCAATCTGACACACACACACACACACACACACACACACACATATATATATATATATATATATATATAAATTATAGTAATGACAATACAAATAGTAACAGAACTAACTCTGCCGAAACTAGTATTAATTAAGCTATAATTTAATAATCGTCTTCTACAACCCACCGCGAACGAACTCGGAGAGAAAAGAAGTCAAGCACTCGTAAGAAAGAAAAAAAAAACACCAAGACGAAAAGCCTAACACTAAAGCGCTTAATACGAAGGTAAAGCAAACAAAGACAGAAAATCTAAGCAAGAGCCAACAACCTATTGGCCAATTTCCCTGAAGAGACGTAGGGCGAAACCGTGGTAGGTTGTTGGCTCTTGCTTAGATTTTCTGTCTTTATATATATATATATATATATATATATATATAGGTGGGGGATTACGATGAAAAAAATAAACATTCAGTTAAAATTATCAGTGTCTGTCACCGTAAACATAAACTGACTCAGATGAAATTCTAAAGAAAGAAACGTGTCATACATTTTTAATAATTTTTTTCTAATATATATATGGTGAGAGAGATACGCATATAGAAAGAGTTCCGTTGTTTCAAGTCTCTTTTTCATCGGTGAGGAGTTCGACCAGCATTTATTGCCATATAAGAGTACTGATTTTTACATAACAATTTTGTATTCTCTTCTTTGTTTTATTGTGAATTTTACCTGTTTTTAATAGTTTTGAAAAGCACCTTTTTCAATTTTAATGCGCCTTTCGGTGTAGTACTTCCGTCCTCTATTAGAACGCTTCCTAGATATTTCAATTATTGTATTTTTTTTTAACAGGTCAAGCGGCTCATCGCTTGTTCCCTGTTTAGGATGTGGTTTCCGACTTTCTCTTTTCCAATCTTTTCACTCTTACGTAGCCCCCTGCACATCAGTGGCGTTACCGCCTTGCTCTCCCATTTGTAACAGGAAATTAAATTATAGCTTAATTAATACTAGTTTCAGCAGAGTTAGTTCTGTTACTATTTGTATTGTTATTACTATAGTTTATATATATATATATATATATATATATATATATATATGTGTGTGTGTGTGTGTGTGTGTGTATGTCAGATTAAATAAATTGCAAACATTGTGTTACACTGTAGAAGATCGCTGCCAAAGAATGACGCAACCATTCAGAATGTTTCTTTTGCTAAGAACAGATTCTGTCTTCGCAGTTGAAGTTTCGTCTTTTCTTTATAACTTTCTGTAGCTTCCTTTTTGTGTTTGCTATCAACATTGTGTCACCTGCATATCTTATCTTGTTAAGACTGTGGCTGCTAATAATAAATCCTATTAGGCCTCTCAGGATCTTCGCATTGTATATGTTGAATAATTATACTGGGAAGATACATCCTTGTTTTACACCTCTTTCTTTTTTTGTATATTTGCTGAATTCATTTTCTATCTATACGCAGGTGATTTGCTTCCAGTATAGGATCTAGTTTATTTAAACAAAAAAGTCCACCATAATCAGGATCATCGAATCAATACGAACGTTCATTTTCTTAGCTGCATAGTAAGTGCTTTGAAATGGTTACATACGGTTTTGAATTCAAAGTTTTCCTTCTCCTACATGGGTTGACAGCTACTGCCATATAACCCAGTCTATCTAAGTATTTATCTAGGGCCGCGGAAGAAGTGTTTGATTTATATCTTTCACAAGTATATTTTCAGGCAAGTGAATGTAATAAACTCGAGCTGAATTCGAACTCAGCTCTTTGAGTACTATACCGGGCCTCTTCGATCTTCGGTCTTCTAATATCCTTTCCAAATACGTCCTACATGAACTTCAACACACCGCCTCTTCTTTTGTAAAATATGAATCGAGAATTCACAATTCTCGATTATATTATCTTACAAAAGTTAAAAAGAAACGTCTGGATATTGTAAAATAATTCGTCTTTTTCTACTATTCTGTGTAGAGCTGCGTTAGTTGTCCTCGACGAATCCGATTTAAGCTTAATAGATGAAATTTGAAGATTTTTTCATGTCAATTTCAAGGAAAATCATACAAATATATCTTTGTTAACCAACCATATTTTTAGTCATAATATATCTTAAATACATAGTCAAAAGATTTCTTAAATACATTGGCAAAATATGAGGGAAAACATCCGGACTTTTTATAAAGGAACTACATAATAGAGATTAAATTAAACGGATAAAGAGAAGATGGCTATTTCAACCGCTTTCAATCAATGCATGTCTTTTAAAAAGAAAGGATTAAAAAAAATTTTATTGGCAGAAAGATAAACTCTTATATTTAGGCGCCAACAAAACCGTTTTGAAACGTTTTTCGTATTTATATATACAGTGATTTTATGTTTTAGTCCGAGAGGGAAACTTTGTTCAAGAAACGAAAAAAATTTTATGCACGACAACGTTATACCCCATTCAGCTAACAAAACTTATGAATATATAGTTTTCTAAAGAGACATGCTATTCACCCGACCTTTACCCGATTGAAAACATGTGGAGCTTTCTGAAGATGGAGATTGACAATATACCAACAAAAATTAACTTTGACATTTTAGTCTAAGAAAATTGCTCTTTCATAAAAAGAAATACAATAGATCAAAAAATCAATGAATGTCTTTTAAATCTAGTTTCACGTTTACGCTTCCTTTTGTAGCTTCAAATCAATGGCACAGTTTTACAATATCGTTCAAAACAGTTTGCAAACGTCATGCACGTTCAGTTACTACTTCATCTTTTTTCGAGTATTATAAACTGATTCGTACAATAAAATTTGGAAAATGCCTTGTAAATCAAATATTTATTGCTACATTGTAAAAGTTACACATGATCTATGATAATTTATAGATGTTTTATGCTAACAGCTTCTTCTCTCGTCTGTAGAACTCACTTCTAGTTTCTTGCTTTCTGGTCAACTTTGATCTTCGAAAATTTCAAAGCAATATCAACCCTTTTCTTCTGTCATTTTACTTCTTGTTCTTTTGTTGTTGCCGATACTTAATAATTTTTTCTCATATTCTGTCACACACAGTAAACTTTAGCGACCTTAGTATCTTTATGGTTTTGCTTGGGGGTGAAATGATTTAAAAAGAAATGAAATATTGCCTACATTAATAATGTAAAAAATTTCATGTATTCTCTCATATATATATATATATATATATGTTTGAATTTGAAAAATACATTATTTAGATGCGGTTAGGACACATCATCAGTGATGTTACCCTGGTTCATTGACGGTTTCGGTCCTTTATAAACATCATACCTTCTCCCCAGGTTGACCCAGCCAAGGTTGATCAGGCCCCTGCCTGTGTCCTGATCTCTGTTTGCTACGTTATTGGAATGTAAGATGTTTATATATATATATATATATATATATATAGATATATATATATATATATATATATATATATATATATATATAATAACAATAATAATGATACTGTTAATAATTGTTATAATATATTTCAGTCCGTCTCGAAAAACCCACCGAGTATAAACACGGAAAGAAAATTAAGGAAAATAAAAAAAGAAACCAACGATGTACTTGAACATACGTAAAAATACTCGTAGAAAAGAAAAAAAACGAGACGAGAACCCTAACACTAAAGCGCTCAATACAACAGTAGAGCAACAAATAAGAAGAAATCTAAGAGCCAATAGACACTTAGTTAGGTCTGTTGGCTCTTAGCAATTATATATATATATATATATATATATATATATACACACACAATGACTAAAAAGAAACTCTCTATTTTATATATTAGTGGTCAATCAAGTGCCTTGACTTCATATCCTGTGATTTTTATTTTTTGTGGTTAAAGGAGCAAGTATACTATAGTAAACAAAAACTTTGAAAGAACTTGATAAGTGAATACAAGAAGGAAACTCATCATCCGGATTTTGATAAACTGAGCGCGCAGCAGGATCCGTCCAGAGATAGGACAGGAACAATGTCGATTCGTTAAAGATACCGAAATGAGGAATGCGATATTCATGCTATCTGAACGAGCAATACGAATGCAGAATGACCTTTATCTGTGCTTTATAGACTACGCAAAAGCGTTTGACAATATACGACACAGGGACTTGACAGAGATGCTCGACAACCTGGACATTTTCGGAAAAGACGTTAGGATAATTAAGAATCTATATTGAAAGCAAACAGCTTGTTTACGGATAAGAGGTGAACCCAGTAGGTATGCAAAAATAGAAAGGGCGTAAGACAATGATGTGTTTTCTCACCGGATATTTTCAACTTGTACAGAGAAGCAATTATGAGAGAAATATAAGCCTTGCCAAGATTCGTCATTGGCGGCAATAATCTCAACAATATCCGATACGCGAATGACACGGTGCTGCTAGAAGACACAGATAGAAAAATGAAGGACCTTCTATAGAAGTTAGCAGAAGAAAGGAAAAGAAAGGATTGAGCATTAATCTCATGAAAACTGAATGAATGGTCATCAGCAAAAGGAGGAAACCATATGCCAACTGCAAGTTGAAGAATCTAAATTAAAACAAGTAAAAAATTCAAATACCTGGGAAGTGTTTTGACAGAGGATGGAAAATGCGACACGGAGATCGAGAGACGCATTGGCATGGTCAAAGATGCATTTCAGAAGCTAACCAGAGTACTGAAGGACAGGAAAATCTCATTACAAACAAAGAAAACAGTGCTAAATTGCTATGTAATATCTGTCCTTCTGTATGGAAGTGAATCACAAACGATCTCATCAAAGATGAAGGGGAGCTTGAGACAGCAGAAATGTTTTGCAGAAGGATGCTGAGGATACCATGGACAGAGCACGTGTGTAACGATGAGATGTTGGAAAGGGTGCAAACGAGAAGAAAACTGATGATAAATATCAGGAAGAAACAAATGAGGTCCCTGAGACACGTAATGAGGAAGGAAGGCTTGGAGAACCTGATACACACCGGTCGGATAAATTGCAGAAGAGATAGAGGAAAGCAGCGCGAGATGTACTTGTTAGGTCCGAGCAAATGGTTGACTGAGCGGGGCTTGGATGAGATACCAAAAGAACAATTATTGAGAGACAAGAGACAAGAGCCAAGTAGAAGTCCATGATCGCCTACGTCCTGAAGGGACACAGCACATGAAAAAGAAGATTTCTAGGTCACCGAAGAATCTGGTAGCAAAATCTGCTGCCTATATGAAATTTCAAATACAGTCTCATGTTAAACGCTTTCCTTTCATATATATTTCTTGTCAAAATGATATTTAATAAATGACTTATAAATATTTTACAAAAAGGAGTTACTTTTCAATCATAGATTTTCAAAAAATTCTTCTTATTTTAGATACAAAATTGATTCGTTTTTAATATGGCGCTAAAACATAGTTTTATACGATCTTGTTAACAGACTTAATAACATCGAAAACAAAATCGATTTTACCTTTCAATCTGAGTCTAGCCTCTCTTGATATTATGATGCATAGAACTAATAACTACCTTCAGTTGGAGCTTTACAGAAAATCTAGCAACAGGAATAAACTTATCAATTCATACAATTTGTACAGATTTTTATATAAAGGATTTCAGACATATATATATATATATATATATATATATATATATATATATATATATATATATTTGAATGATTCATGTATATATATATATGTATATATATATATACATTATTCAGTATATATATATCTACGTGTATATAGTGAAAGATTGTTATAGATGTATGTGTGTGTGT
>JBBBDQ010001322.1:1052500-1222500 GCA_037127315.1 Ascarosepion bandense
GGCAGAGAGCACGGGAGAGGTGTAAAGTGGAAAAAATCAAGACGAGAAACATAATTCATCTAATAAGTTATGACTAATACATCAGAATCAGAAAACCCGACCGTTTCGTCGTTTGGTTTTGTCCCTAAATGTTGTGGACAAACTATTTAAATAATTCTTCAAAAGTTTAACCGCCTCTAGTTAAATTAGCCCCCATTATTTTGTGGTTTGACACCTAAGTATTTCTTTTACCTCTATTGGCTCTATTGCACCCAACGATGTTAAAATGGACAAAGAAATTGGAACTGGAAAAGTTAGTTTGTTTTCGGGAATCTTTATCCCAGGCTTTGGAATAGTTGGGTTGTTTCGTTAAAGGCAAAAACGTACGCGTATCAGTCACTAGTATTGCACTTACTTTACGATGCAGAATCGTAAACTCTGTATTAATAACATATCAACCGACGTTGCCTATGTACTATTTGCAGTAGAAAACTGGTTGATTGCATCAGAAACAGAAAAGTTCTGTTGTGTTGCTTCGTTTTGGTATAATTAGAAGATAACACAAACTTGAATTAATGATGTTTATTTTGGGTATAAAACTTTAGGTTTTTGCATCAATTTACAACCTTTAAATTTTGTGTGGATACAGGAGCAGACTAGCTAAATTCTCTTCACTGTGGGAGGCTAGTAGTAAACGAGCCTATCCCTTCTGGACTCTAGTGGTCAATTGACTGGCGTCTTCCTCTTTTCAAATCTCCTACACAAAACTACTGTCCTTAACTCCTACTTCTTACTCCTACTCTTACTCCTATCAAAAGAAACGGTTCCTTATTTTGCCGCCCAATTTTGAATTCAATGTGTCTATCTTTTTCTATTTTTAGAACACTCGCCATTTTATAAATCATAACAGTTCTAACTAAATGCAACATGACAGGTATTGAAGCCATCCTGATAAAAATTCAACTCAATTGGGCAGGATGACTTTTTCGTATTGGCGATAGCAGACTTCGAAAACATCTCCTCTTTGAACAGCTTAGAACAAACAGATCAGTTCGAAAGCCACTCTTGCGTTTCAAAGACAAACGAAAATACAATCTGTAGCGATAAATTATCCCTTTTTTTCTTGGGCAAACAAAGCCACAGAATGAAGGATTTGGCGCCTGTCTCGCTTCTTATCTATTCAAAGGTTTGATCGATGACAACATAAGCAATCAAATCAGCTGCAGGCAAATATTAATGCAAGTTGATAGCATGATGCTCCTGTTAATGATAGACTTACCTGCCACTGTGGCTTTGTTGCACACAGTAAAGCCAACGTTGTTGTCCACTAGAGCAAATTGGCGCAACCGCATGTTCCATCTCATTAAATGCATGATCATATTTAATTTTCTGTCTCCTCATTTGTCGTCCGTGAAGAGAGAATCCACTATATATATATATATATATATTGAGCACTCTGGAAGAATGGTAGGATTTGAAAAACAGTAGGTACTCTAGCATCTACGCATCGTTCATTCAGCAATGAATTAGAACACTCTCAGCTATTGAGTGTGTATAATAATAATATACACGCTAAAAAGTCTTCCTCCTTCTACCGAGCGACCATAAGAACGAAAAGAGAAATTTTACAAAGAATTGAAAAGAAGCTATTTTTCTTTAACGTACTATAGCTCTTCAGGACGTTGACGAAGATGGATCTCCATAATTCCCATTCTTTGTAGCTAGTAGCAATATTTCTATGTTTGCTGTTTTTTTTATCCTTGTTCTACTAATCGTTTACATCTATCTAAATCTAAATTTATTTCTAAATGGAACTTTGCCTGTGTGTGTGTGTCTGTGTATGTGTGTGTATCCGTTACCTATAGACTCCGAAACGGCTGAACCGATTTTTTTGAAAATTTACACAGCTGTACTATAAGCGTCTGCGAGTGTTCTTAGCTTAGTTTTGTGTCGAGGTACCCCCGATAAATATCGAAAATTGATAATCGAAAAAATCGGGTTATAGAAAGAGTGGTCCGATTTTAATCAAATATGATACACTCATAGTCAAAGACATAAGTAACGATATTCAGAAGTTTCAACGTTGCAATTCTTACAATAGTGCAGAAAATACACACATATATATATATATATATATATATATATATATATATATATATATAAGGCAAGATGTTTGTGTGTGTGTGTCTGTTTGTCTGTCTGTATGTCCTCTATAAAAATCCACAATTTTTATCCGATTCTCACTAGACTTCACAAATATTCTTTAGGCTGAGTCTGAGCTTCAGGACCATGGATTAGTTTTAAAGCTTACATTACACCCGAGCAACGCCGGGCCATACTGCTAGTTTAGGTTATTTGTTGATTTCTTCAGTGCATCTTGCATTCAATATGTCCAGTAAATAGCAAATTTTATTACTTCGCTTTTCTCCTTATATTCACAAGAAATTCCAACTCTTGATTTTAAGTATAATTTTCCTGATTTTATTTTTGTCCAGAACTTCATTACTGATTACATGTTCAATTCATTGTATTCTCATCATCTTTCTGGAGAACCAACTTTTTATTGCTTATGTGTTTATGTCAGTGAACACGCACCTCTAGTTAGGGTGACCGCTCATGAATCCCTAGATCATTCTTTCATCTCTATCCGTCTATCACTTCTACGCTCGGTTAGCTATCTTTCCTTTCTCTACCGCTCCCTCTCATCATCTGACTGTTCAGTACTTGATAACAACTCTAATAATATCGATAAGGCTATTTCTTCTCATCCATCTGCCCATATATTTGTGTTTGGTGACTTTAACGCCCACCACGCCAAGTGGCTGGAAAACTCTATCACTGATCTTGCTGGTGTTCACACCATGAATTTTTAATCACCCAATCGCTTACGCAAGTGGTGGATTTCCCCACGCGTTACTCCAATCACCCTAATGTAAGGGACTCACTGCTAGACCTCTGCTTCACTTCCATCTCAGACACTAGCAATCTCAAGCAGCTCTGCCCTCTCGAAAAGTCCGACCATGCGGTAGTTTCCATTAACATCTACTTCCACTCCTGCTCCAACTCTACCCAAGAAACTCAGACCAGCAGAATATCCTACTACTACCAAAAAGCAGACTGGGACTCGTTTCGCGACTTCCTGTGTGACGTCCCTTGGAACAACGTTTTTAGTCTTCCCGTTGAAGTCTGTGCATCCAAGGTCTCCTCTGGGGTTAAGGATGGCATCGATGCTGACGTCCCAGCCAGGAAGTTTCAGCTTAAATCCCATTCGTCCCCCTGGTTCTCGCCGGCTTGCTCGACAACCATTGCCTACCGGAATCACTTCTTCCGGCCTTATAGAAGCCACGCGTCGGACCATAACAGGCGCCTTTTCGCTTCAGCTCGTAATAAGTTCAAAAAGATACTTAATAAAAACTAAGCTGTTGTTTTTTTGCAGGAATGAAGCAGCGAAGTTCGGTACCAAAGACCATTGGCGACTCTGTAAAAGTGTGCTTAACAATAGTAAAACAACAATGAATTTGAGGTCCACACCTCTTCAGCGGACAAAGCTGTATGCTTTACTCGCAGATTCTCCACCACTTCGAGACTGGATTCGTCTGGAGTATCCTCACCCGACTTCCCACCTAGAATTGAGGCCCAACTGAATGACGTCCAGATTATCCCCTCGCTGGTTTCTAACATAACCTCAAAGCTTGACTCTCATAAAGCGAGCGGAGGAGACGAAATCCCAATCATAGTCTTGAAGAAATGTGCCCCTGAACTCACCTCTGTCCTCTCTAAGCTCTACAACTACTGCCTATCTGCTTCCTGCTTTCCTGCCAGTTGGAAGTCTCAATTCTAGGTCCTACGCTTTTTCTGATCTACATTAAGTATCTCGCCGATGTTATAAGATCCAAAGTATGCATGTATGCCGACAACACCAGCGTTTACTCTCGCCTGGATCAAAAATCTTCTGAAGTCGACAATGCGAACCTCAATACCGAGCTTGAGGACCTCGAATCCGTGGTTGACTGGGGTCAGAAATGACTCGTTAATTTTAATGCTTCCAAAACGAAGCTGCTTTCTATTAACCATCATAAACAATTGCTTCTACCCCACCCATTAGCAAGGCACAGAGTAGCCTCTCTGCGAGTAAAACACTACGCCTCCTTGGCCTCACACTCTAAGCGGACCTCAAGTGGAATGACTATATCGAATCGATTGCTAAATTCGCTGCTAAGAAAGTCGAGTCTCTGTGCAGAGCCAGAAGTTTTTCCCGTCTGAGTTCAACCTGCACATATATAAATCTATTATTCGTCCGTGTATTGAATACTGCTGCCACATCTGGTCGGGTGCCCCTGCTATTCACCTCGGGGTTTTTGACAAAATCCAACGGAGAATCTGTAATGTGATCGATAGCGACTTGTCAGCTCGGCTGCAGTCGCTGTCTCACCGGCGTGATGTGGCTTCCCTGTGCCCCTTCTATAAATACTTTCACGGCTTTTGCTCCAATGAACTTAGATCACTAGCACCCTCTAGGTATGAATTTACCCGAGCTACTAGATTAGCAACTAGGCCCCACCCTTTTACAGTGAAACGGAAAAATGTAACCGCAATTTCTACTCCAACAGCTTCTTTTCACTCACTTCCCACCTGTGGAATTCTCTTCCATATACTTGCTTCCCCGACAGCTACAATCTCCAGGAGTTTAAATGTAAGGTCAATAGACATCTCCTATCACATTAACTCGCATCCATTCTCTCAAGCTCTTTTTTCATCTACTGCACCCCCATCCCCGGTATCCCTCCTCTCGACATTTCCCATAACTACCCCCACTTTCTCATCACTTTCCCCTATGTAACTTTCTGCGCAACAGTGGCAGTAGAATACCTTCCTTGGGGTGAGATGATAAAAACAAAACTAACGCGATTTTCTTATTAAAACTTTGCTTAGATTTTTGTAAGGCATCATAAGTTATATCAATTTGCCTCCTGATTTCTGTGTCACATTTTCAGTACATTGTTAAAACATTTGCGAGATATTTGAATGTGTGTACTTGATTTATTTTGATTTTGGTATCTCCAATTTGCAGTTCATATCTCGGAGGGTTGCTTTTTGTGCTGACAATATTACATTCAGTCTTTATCTCGAACGTTTCCCAAGAAATCTTTTTTACTAATTAATTTACCTTGTAGTTTAAAATGTTTGATCATAGTTATCACAAAATTTGTGAACAGTATTCTCGTGGATTCTTCTTTGAAAAGACCACCAGATTATCTATTTCGTGAGAAAAACACTGGAATCGTCACGTTTACTAAATTGCAAGAGATAGAAAAACGGATGGGAACTCTTTTAAACTCGACTAAGGGGAAACAAAAACAGGTCGTCAACAGAATTTTTTTAAAGAATTTAATTACAACAAAACGCAACTTTGTTTTAAGCCTCCACCAATCAACGTGATCTAAAATGAATGGCAGGAAGTTAATACAATAAAACAAAAGAAAATATGAGTCTTTAATAAAAACACCACAAAAAGAAATGACAAGACAACAAAAAGAGAAGATACAAAAAAAAAAAAAAAACAAAGTTTCGATATTCAAATACGGATATATTGCATCAGTACTAATGGCATTGATGCTAAAAAGCAATTTTTAATCCGCTGAGAGAAAATCCCTAATGACAAGAAACAGAAATAAATATGGGAATGTTTAAATATTGCTTTACATTTACGCGAATTCGCAAATCGGAGCTTTTTGTATTATTTTTGTAAAAAAATTAAACTCTCATCTTTTGATAAAATTACATCTCTAAGGAATTTACATTGACCAAAATGAGGAAAAGAAGAGTGAGTTAATAACAATTTATTTAGAAAAATTCTAAATGTGTCTCCGTTTTTCTCTTGTCTTCACTTGCATTGGCACATTTTCTTAAATTCATAAAAATAAATTTGCATATTAATACTTCTCCTTCCACATCCATCCCAATCATTCCCACTCTCCTCACATATACACAAACACACTCCATTCACACACGCAACGCACTCTTTTTCTCCATCTCTCTTCTCTCTCTTTCACACACACACTCCCTCTCTCTCTCTCTTTCTCTCTCTCTCTCTCTCTTTCTCTCTTTCTCGTTTTCATTTTGTAAGAAGGAACATTCAAACTAATGGCACGTGCATCTATGTAATATAAAGTCATAAAAAAATATTCCCGGAATAGAAAAAGAAATACCCACTCTTTAAAAACAATCAGGTATAGTTTTCAGAAATGTTAGAACGTATATGCTCACAAATTCATATGTGTGATCATGTATTATGGAGTAAAAGAGATTGTCGCAAAATACAAAACTTTATTTCTGTTTAAATGTTCTGAAACGATTTCCAGATACACACACACACACACACACACACACATATATATATATATATATACATATTAGCATATCGAGGCATCAAGTAATTTTCTAAACAAATTCTATTAAATATAAGAGACAATGAATGTCTATTATGTTTAATCATGAGCCGTTCTATTGTCGTTGCCAAGCGGAGTTTTATGTCAACACATAATAAAATCGTCGGTGATGGTGGATTTTATAATATTTCAGTTTAAACTACCTCTCTGAAGATGGCTCATGTGAGCCGAAAGCTTAGAAGAAAACCAATAAATAATTATCCAAATGTTGGAGAATTTTTGTCTTTATTTTCAACTGAAATTAAAGCAAAAATACGACGTTTAGAACGGCTCGTGATTAAACATAATAGACATTCATTGTCTCTTATATTTAATAGAATATATATATTAATGCAGGTTTCATTGAATAATATAGACGAGTTTTGTCTATTAATTTTGTGTAGGATCCGTTCCTACCATCTGATATACTTGATGGTGATGTCGTTGAAAGACAACAAAAAATCACAGTAATTGTTAATTTTTTTATCAGGTATAAGCTTTCGGCTCACACAAGCCATTATCAAAGAGTAAATATTAACACACAGTAAACATAGAACATTTACTGTGTTTATTAACAGTAAACTGTGTGTTAATATTTACTCTTTGATAATGGCTTGTGTGAACCGAAAGCTTAGACCTGATAAAAAAATTAACAATTACTGTGATTTTTTGTTGTCTTTCAACGACATCATCATCAAGTATATCAGACGGTATGAACGGATCCTACACAAAATTAATAGACAAAACTTTTATATATATATATATATATATATATATATATATATATATATATATATACTTTTTCTTTATTTTAAGAATATATTTTAATTTAAAACAAACGGGATTTTTTATATAAAAAATAAATGAATAAAAATAACAAATAAACATTATTTGGGGTTGTGAATATTGTTTTTTTTTCGAATTAAAAAAATTAAAAAGCTATAATTTACATTAAAATTAATCTTGATCAATGTATTTCACTAGATATTTATTTTAGGTTGAAATATAACATCAATTCATTTTTATTTTTTAATAAACTTGGGTTATTCAAGTTGTTTAAGATAGCTCATTTTCAGCAAGAAATTAATTACATATATCGTTTTACTCATTATAAGATTCAGCTTTTCTTAACATATTCCATCTAATAAAATTCCTTAATTACCAGAAATGTGCAGTTTATATACGTTACACTTGATATTGACAAAGACGATGATATTAAAACAAAATTTTCTTGAATTTTTCAGTGGTTCAAAATAAAATTTGACATCGTTACCAGAATAGCTCAGTTATCTTTTATCGAGGACTGTTTTATAAACATCAGAAATATATGTGCGATATATATATATATATATATATATATATATATATATATATATATATATATACAAGAAATCTAGAAGCGAGCCACCACCTACCGCGGTTTCACACTACGGTTCTTCAGGGTAAGAGGCTCTTACTCTGAAGAACCGTAATGTGAAACCGCGTAGGTGGTGGCTAGATTCTAGATTTCTTGTATTCTCGCTCTACTTTCGTATTTTTGTACTTTCGTATCGAGCACTTTGCTGTTAAGTTTTCGTCTTGGGCTTTTTTTTCTTTCTAACAGGCATTAGACGTATTGTTCTTGTGTGCTGTTTGTTTCTTTTTTTTTTTTTCTCCCACCATTATTTAACCCACGAGGTAGTTTTCGCCGGGTTACAAGACGGTTTAATTTACTGTTAAGTTAGCACTATATTCGGAAGTTTAGTCTGTTATTATTAGTGTTGCCTTATTGTGATTAGGTTCATTACTATACATATATATATATATTAAATTAATACGAAAATATCAAAAAATGCGAAAATGTACAAGCAGTTGTTGATACCTCCTGATGAGTGGACTGAACGATTTTATATATTTCTACGAATTTTCTACAAATATTTTCAGGGCAGTTATGAAGACAATCTTTTGTTTTTGTTGCCTCAACTGCATGAACTTAAGCGTAATATTAGATTGGCAAATAAATTCTCAACATTTTATCGTTGAACTAAATAGATTCAATCTTATGTTATATTCTGTCTCTCCAGACGAGCGTTCTGAACTATTACAAAAGATTCGTGCATGAAAATCTGTAGTTAGAGTGATGATTACAACATCAATCAGCGGACTGATATATTTTATATTTGTTTTAATATATACACACATACACACATATATATATATATATATATATATATATATATATATATATGACATTGTAAAATATCTACAAATAACTGCATTCTTATCTACAATTATTTATACTCAGTAGTCTCTAGAACAATTTAAAATGTAGCCGATACTGGTGGCACAAAAACTGTGAGGATAATACAATAGATCTAACCACCTATCGTACAGTCAGTCAAGTGCCATACGTAATACACGCTTTGGGCGATCATGTCTCGAAAATATCATTTTTTTTACAAAGCCATATATATAAGTATATCCAAACGGATTTTTTTAAAGAGAGCTTAACTTATGGAATATAAGGAGCATATATATATATATATATATATATATATATATATATATATATATATATATGATATTATAAAATATCTACAAATAACTGCATTCTCATCTACAATTATTTCTACTAAATAATCTCTAGAACAATTTGAAACGTAGCCGATACCGGTGGGACAAAAACTGTCAGGATAATACAATAAATCTAACCACCTATCAGTCAGTCAGTTAAGTACCATACGTGATACACGCTTTGGGCGATGATGTCTCGAAAGAGACATGACTGACTGGGCAGAGGATTATCCCGCAGTAGGTTGCCATTGCTTTTCTGCGGTAGACTGGTTGCCGACCAAGGCTAAAGAACCCAATCTGTCCTGTTATTTAACCCATAACTGGAAGGAAGAGACGGATTAATACCTTTTCGAAGGGTATTTGTCCGGAAGTGAATGCAAAGAATTTAACTGGAATTCGAACTCGGCTTCTTTAGTTGTCGTTCTGAGTTGATATCCACAACATCACAACGCACATACTGTGTGTATATATATATATATATATATATATATATATATATATATATATATGTATATATACTAGAGTCAAAACAACCCACATGACCTGAAAATTGCGTTGAATTATAAAAGTGAATCTTGCCGCTTCGTGTTGAAATTTTCGTGATACAAAAAACCCGAACGCAACAACATGCATACACTAAATGCATGTATGCAGATGATTGTCGGATAGCAATAATTTTTTGAAAAATACCTTGTACATTCGGTACGTACACGATCATAATTCTCCACAGATCCCGTTCCTTTATCATGTTAGGAAAGATAACGATAGGGCTTCTCGTTATCTTTTCTAATGTTTTGAATTCAGTGCAATCTTTCTCCAAGACTGACTAGCATTTAGAGGTAGGGAGCCTAATCTCACTTACTATTTAATACATTGCTGGAGTAAGGGTTTAGAAATGAATTGATGCCTTTCTAAAGAGCATTAGTGCAAATGTGAAAAGCTAGTCTAATTATATTTTCTACACTGATAACTGTTTCGTTACGCACGCACCTGAATCCTTCTCTAGCTTAGCGTTATTAAATACCCCTGTGAAAAAGAGAGCCATAACCACATCACGCTATGTTTTGCTACTGCAATTTCTTAACAAAGTATGTTTTTATTTTTCTACATGGGTGGAAAACTAAAACAACCGGTTTTGAATTCAGAGTTATCCTGAGTCTAGACTGGTTGACAGGCAAAGCTAGAGAACTCAGTATGTGTTTTCTAACTTATAGCTGGGGAAAGAAGAGATGAATTCATACCTTTTCCCGAGGGTAATTTGGCACAGGTAAGCGCAGCTAACTCTCCCAAAATTTGAACTCGTCACACGGATTCTACTTTTTTCGCGCTGATAACTACAATCCAACATAGACATCTGAATCCATGAATAAGAAATTAATTCCGAAGTGTGTTGTTTATAGTTTCAGGTCATCATAACGCGATCTAATATTAAAGCCTTGTGGATATCGGCTCGGAACGAGAAATCGAGGAGCCGAGTTCGAATTCCAGCCGAATTCATTGCATTCACTTACGCGCAAATACCCTTGGGAAAAGTATTAATCCGTCTCTTCCCTCCAGTTATGGGTTAAATAACAGAACAGATTGGGTTCTATAGCCTTGGTCGGCAATCAGTCTATCGCAGAAAGCAATGGCAACCTACTACGGGATAATCTTCTGCCCAGTCAGTCATGTCTCTTTCGAGACATGATCGCCCAAGCGTGTATCACGTATGGCACTTAACTGACTGACTAGAGTTAGTTGAGTGAATAAATGAATTTTAATAATAAATGAGTTTTAATAATAAAAAAAAAGCATTGAGACTGGTGCTATAAATAGAAAACTACAAGATGGGTCAATTCAGCCACACACTTTACATAGCGTCGTTTCTACTGTGAAAACATTTGTGGAACACCTTTTTGTGGATAGCGAGCAGTTAATTCGTCATGTTCTTTTAGAATTCCTCAACGTCTTGAAATCATATTCTTCTTATAAGAGGGATTCGATTTTTGAAGGGTAAAACGTCAAAGAAGCGAGATTTGGGAATACATTTGTTGTCGGAACTGGGATATGTTGTGCTTAGCCAAAATTACTGCACAAACTATGGTCATTGATTGAAACACTGTGGTGTGGTGAGAGAACCACACTCTGCACACTTTCCTTCTAAGTACTGCTATAAACAAAGGAAGTAAGCAGGAAAGCTATAAGTTAGTGTGTATGCGCGACAATTAATGTCAATCTGTGTCAAGCAGCTTCATTCAGTGTTTTATTTCCGTTTATATCAGCACCAATACCTTTTGACCAGACCTTGTTCATATGGTTTTCTTGGTTTATTACTAAATGCTTATTATCAAGCTAACCTCAGGTACGCAGATGATTCAGTGCTGATAGCAAACACAGAAAGGAAACTACAAGATTTCCTACGGAAGGTAGCTGAAGAGAGTGATAAGAAAGGACTACAAATAAACTGTAGGAAAACCGAATGCATGGTCATCAGTAAAAAGGGCAGCCCAATATGCCAAATACAGGCCGGGGATACTAGAATCAAGCAGGCACAAAAATTTAAATACCTGGGAAGTATTATAACAGAAGAAAGAAAGTGCGACACTGAGATCCGAAGGCGAATTGGCGTGGCGAAGGAAGCATTCCAGAAGTTGAGTAAAGTATTAAGAAACACGACAATTTCGCTCGAAACAAGGAAGAGAGTACTCGATTGCTATGTGTTGTCAGTTCTTCAATATGGCAGGAAATGCTGGACAATATTATCAAAGATGAATTAAAAACTTGAAGCAACTAAAATGTGGTTCTACAGAAGGATGCTGCGAATATCATGGATCGAGGATGTGAGCAATGATGAGGTCCTAGAAATGATGGAAACTGAAAGGAAATTAATACTGAGCATCAGGAAGAGACAGCTGAAGTTTCTGGGACATACAATGAGGAAGGAGGGCTTGGAGAACCTTATACTAACAGGCCAGATAGACGGAAAAAGAGACAGGGGAAAGCAACGGATAACATATTTGAAGCGCCCAATCATGTGGATGATGAAACGAGGGTTGCATGGTGTGACAGGAGAAGGCGTGCTCAGAGCCACCAGGGATAGGGAAAAGTGGAAGGCTATGATCGCCTACGTCCTGAAAGGACAGGGCATATAGAAGAGAGAAGAGAATGTAACTGATTACTATTAGTTTCGGTAGTTTGCTCATGAGTACTTCTTATGACAATTTTCAACCATTCTCTGTTTAAATTAATCCCATACTTATATTTATTCAGAAGAGCTTAGTACGCAAAAAGTTATTTACAAAGCTCAGCACCTGGTAAGATTCGATCTCGATAATATTCTTTTATCTTTTTTTTTTCTAAAATGAGATATCGGCAATCGAATCTTACATCTGACTGGTGTGCACGTACGCTAAGCGACTCGCATAAAAGGTTTTGTCTGGAAATCAATTCCCATTGAGAGAGACCAATTGAAATGCATATAAATGCGCATCAGGTTAATCTTATCTGTCACTTCTTTCAAAAGACGCAATTCCCCGATGTCAGATTTTACGTTGATTGTCGTCAACGCTTAGTATTCAAATATATTGAATACTAATCGTGTAACGTATTTTTCGTACCAAATTACGATTTATAGATAAATAATAATAAAAATAATTGAGAAATATGTATATTGTCTAATCATTAATTCTTAGATTACGTTAAATTATTTATTCAGTTTTGTTCAAGGCTACTTTATATCGTTCCTAGTCATAAACTGCTATGAAGTCAAACACATACATTTGCAAGCACACACAAACAAGCTCACATATACCCACACAAGTATAAGCGATCCCATAAAAGAAAGTCTTACGTTTTCCGTGTTATCAAAATATGTATAAAAATGAAAGGTTCTCTACTTTGAGTTTCCGACTTACCAAATTCGTCATTTTTCTTTAATATTTATACCTTCGAGAAATATCATGCTCATAAGTAAATGCAAAATACCCTCTTGTTACATGTCATATATGCATTTGTCTTGATCTTTCGATCCTAGAGTATATTGACGTCAATGAATATATTTGACCTTTTCATGACATCCTTTCTCCGCTGCCGTAAAATTTAAATTTCTGGATGTAGCTCAAATGCCACATTGAAACTACTTTTTTGTTGATAACAAAGCAGTTCCTTCACACTAACTTCAGAGCTACTTTACGCAGTTGTCTATTTCCTTCTATCGACATGGAAGCGAATTTATTCAGTCTTTTGTGCAGTTGATTGAAACTTGATATTTGATTCAAGAAGTCGGATTTTAAACGTTAGCATTAACTCCGGTATTTCCGGTACATTTTCCCTTACCTTCTAGCCATTTGGTAATCTCACTTTCTGTTATTTGAAAGGCTATCTCAACGTTTATAAAGAGCTAAGTTCAAAGAGGAACAAAGACAGGCAATAGTTGTTTTTTGTATATGCGCAAAAGATATTGCGATGGTTAAACATTTTACTCAATTTTTAACTAGATTTATTTTAAATTTTTTTTGTAATTGATCTATAACAGCTGTCGTATCAACATATAATTTGATCAAAACTCAGTTCTTTTGGTTTGTGAGATTTAAGGCCTGGGAAATTTTATATAAAGGCCGGGCGCTACCTAGTTTACATGCTCCCCACCACCGCTTTCGGCCATATCTACAAGATTCAAAAGAATACAGGATATTACATTTGGGACCGGCTTGGCTGCAGGAGTTGCCGAAAAGTTGTCAATGTTACTGTCAATCTCCTTCGGGTTTCTACTCCGGATTTACTGTTAGAATTTACTTGCATAGCCTTTTTCGTGTTTCGTTATGAACTCAAGGCAGAGAAAGTTTAAAATCAGTATTGGACTTCTCCTAGACGAGCTGCCTTCCTGCGTTGTGAATTTCTCTCTATCCGAATAAGCTGGTTTATAGTTGTGTACATTCACTCATTTACCGGCTTAGAAGTGGACTTTCTTGTCAAAGAATATTTGAGACGCATACAACGTAAGCATATTATATCTATATATTAATACTTAGTACCAATGAATGTCACGCTTTTCCAAGAACTTCATGCATTTTCCTTTTTGACTTACCTCACCTCAAACTAAATTCAGTAGATGTTAAGTAAATAATATTCTTTAGTTTGTAATAATACAGTTAATAAAGCATTATTGTCATAATTATAAAAAGAAGAAGAAGAAGAAGATGATGATAAAAAAGAAGTAGAAGAAGAAAAGGATGAAGAAAAAGAAGACAAAGAAGAAGAATAAATTGAGGAGAAGGAGAAGGAAGGGAAAATTAATTGAATGAGTTGAGTTGGATTGAGTTGTTAGTCAGAGCACTTAAACCGCCCCTCGTTGCTCAGCAATAAATATAGACTTATAACGGACTTACTTCTTTGTATATATTTGACTTCCAATAACCAGTGTTCTTGAATCTACTAACCATGTACAGGTTGTATATCTTTTGTTGCCATACACTTACCTTTTTTCCTCTCATATCTTTTTTGTGTTATCATTATATTGTGTGGTTTTCTAAACAAGAAACCATAACAATAATAAAAATAGTTTATAATATTTCGTGCTTAAAATTTCTTGTTGAAAAATGCTATTCGGTCGTGCAGTCGAGGTTTAGTTGATAATGTTCACATCAAGATATTAGCTGATAGTTTTTTATATTATACGAAGAAGTAAACGTTTACTTTTTTTAAATTGACGATGCCGTTGAATAATAATAATTAAAATTTAGATAAACTATTTAATGAGTTGAAATCAATTTACAGTATTTATATTATATCATGTTGATGTCTCAGCTCAAAGATAAACGACATAATAATAAACGATTCTCTGTAATAATATTTTTATGTAAACACTATAATGAATACATTTTCGACAATAAATCCATTTCTAACCAGAAACATTGAATAACATTTTTCCTACGCAACTTAAAAATTAAATACTTAAAAAAAAATAAAAATTAGGTTTAATTATATTATTAAAAATGTTTTCGTGCTTACATTTCTTTATTCCTCTGCATGTATTTTTGTATTACTTCTCTCAATAATAAACGTTTCTCTGAATACTCACTTAGATTCCATTTAACATTTTTGTTGTTCTCTCTTTTACAAGCAAATACCTTTAATATATAATGAATGAAGAGAGTATGTATGCATATATGATGGGTACATTCAGACTGCCTCAGTTAACTGAAATTCTCAAGTTGTTTAATTGAGAACCTGTGTTGAAACCCGGGGCTGAGTAACTGAAATGTTTAACCTACTCGGCATAGCAATATAAAAACAAAACATATTGCTAAGACATATAAACGTATCCAACTTAATCAAATTAGAAAAAAATAATTCGTTGGTTAGAAGTAGTTATTGTGATACCTGAATTAATTTAAGACAATAAATCAAAAGAAAATACAAATGAATAAACGTGGTACGAACTTAAGATACGAACTTAAACAGCACAAAATAAATTTCCTTATTTAAAAAAAAAATTCCTACAATTCATGGAGTAACGATGCTTCATTATTTTTCCTTAACATTTAAGGATCTCAATATATCTATCTATCTATCTAAACTTATTCATAAATGGAACTTTGTCTGTGTGTGTGTATGCGTTACCTATAGACTCCGAAATGGCTGAACCGATTTTCTTGAAAATTTACACAGTTGTACTATAAGCGTCTGCGAGTGTTCTTAGCTAGCTTTTGTGTCGAGGTACCACAGATCAGTCAGTCAGTCAGTTACACGTGATACACGCTTGGGTGATCATGTCTCGAAAGAGACATGACTGACTGGGCAGAAGATTATCCTGCAGTAGTTTGCCATTGCTTTCTGCGGTAGATTGGTTGCCGACCAAGGCTATAGAACCCAATCTGTCCTGCTATTTAACACATAACTGGAAGGAAGAGAGGGATTAAGACCTTTCCCAAGAGTATTTGCGCGTAAGTGAATACAATGGATTCAACTGGAATTCGAACTCGAATTCGATAATTATTAGAGTTCTGAAAAAAATACCCAACAAGAAAAGAAGCCCTTGTCAGTACTATAAAGAGCAATAAATAAATGCCCTTGAGAAAACTATTTCCCTTAAAAATATTTAATAGAATGATTTTATACATTTTAACTGACAGTAGCACTGACTGTTTGGTAAATGAATGCTAAATGTTTCTTTATAAGTTAATGTCTATATATTACCTTTACGCCACCGAAAACTTGTTGCAGATCCTCATCGAACAAAGACAACATTAAAATTTCAAAACCTACGACAACGCTGAGGCAAAAGAACTTGAACTCCTTATTCAACTTCAGGTGTCTTTACATGGTAGCTTTTATCCAAATGCAGCTTCGATTTTGATCGATGTGCCCGATCAGCACCTTTTCTCTACTTGTGCAATTCACATGGCTTTAAAATGAGAGCGGGGAATTTATCAAGCAATTATCTACCCATCAGAATCTATGTCTGCGATGCAAGGCTCAGAATATGTGGTTGATTACGATCTGTGCAAAAAAACAAAAAAAAAACTGGAATTTGTGTTGATCGGCATGCATTCTCATCGAGTGACCGAGTGAATGACAGAGTTACTTATTCACTACGCTTTCATAATCGTGAAAAAGAACAGACCTTGACGTCGAATACCATTTTACTGAAAACATTCGATGATTTTTCGCTATTAACTTGCGCTATATAAAAGTGTGGGTTGTCATCAATTGCAGAGTTGGAAAATCGGAAAAATTAATACACAGCTTTGCGGATGAAATAAATAAGAAAATCAAATACAAGAGAGTTTTAAAAGATAAAGTTGTTGGGAAAAATAGCAGTTTTTCTTACCAAGGATAACCCGATTCCGATAGAGCGAGATTTTAGGCAAATGTCTGCTGCGGTAATTTATATAACTGCATAAATACATGTAGAATAACTACAAACGAAGTCAGGAATTTCAATTACACTGACTTAAATTCCTATCCTCGCCCCGAGATTTAACCAATCGGTCTAACCTAGAATCGTGTTCCTGTGGTGCCGCTGACTTTAATCTATCAGGAGTTATATTCGATCCCCAAATAATTTCTGATGATTTATGTTCATTCTCAAGATTTATTCTAACTCAAAATATGTCAACTCCAACTTTATGGGTTAGTATCACTTAGTTTTTAGAATCTTTCACATCCAACAATTTCATGTTCGATTTTCATTAAGCAGCCATCACAAACGTAGGTTTATGCAAGATTATTTGAAATTGTACTAACCTATGATTCGAATAGACTATACTTTGAGAAGTTTAGGATTCTAAGTCGGCTCGGCGCCATCAGAAAGTATTTGGTCCGATTGAAATTTAGACCCATCCCTGTAATCAATAGTTGTATAAAATACGGCAAAAAAACACGCTTTTTCGTTCATGGTATAATCAACAAACGCAATATATATTTTTTTATTTCTCTATTGGACTTTTTCAATGAAAACATTAATCACCTTAATTACTTTGGGAAAAATATAAGCCATTATGTTAGAGAAAAAAGGAAAAGACGCGTTTATTTGTATTTTTCTATTAGGTATATGATTACGTCTTGATGGCTATCACAATGCGTTTATGACTTTCTTGCCGAATCGATCTTGTTTTGGAACCGACGGTGTCTCTTGCCCTTTCTGAACCCATCGCTTGTCTCGATTGTGCTGGACCAGATAGACCCATTTCTCGCCGGATGTTACAATGCGTTTCCAAAACGCTCGTCCAATGGATTGCTAAGCAATTGACGGCAAATTTCAACTCGTCTGTTGGCTTGTGCTTCGGTTTCTTAGTGCGGATCTTGGCGCTGCCTTTTCTGAACAAAATCAAGTTGCTTCAAATGTCGGTGAATTGTCAATTTGCCAACTCCAAGCTCATTAGCCAATTCTCGAGTGCTCGATGAAGGCGCAATGCCCAACCCGGTTTGCTAGTCTCCATCATCCAACTTTAACGGCCGTCCCGAAAGAGGCTTATCTTCAAGACTCATGTCGCCAGAATCTAAACGCTTGTACCACTTTGAGATTGCCGCATATGCAATTGTTCCTTCACCTTTGGCAGCAAAAATCTCTTCTGCAGCTTTTCTGGTTGAAAGACCTCGTTTCCAGCAGTAACGAATCAAAACTCGTCGCTCAATTTTATCAATTGCCATGTGGAATACTAAGATGTAGATCACTATAACAATATAAACGCAAAATTGCAAAAACATTCAATTTTTTTGTAAATGTTAACAAACTTTTGGGACAACCTAATACTAAATGCATTGTGATAGCCATGAAGACCTAACCACACACCTAATATACACAATGCTTCAAGCAAATTACAAAAATTTCGTATTTTTCTATTATTTAATTTCATCTTAATTTTTTATTATATGAAGCCATTTAAAGCATTGTTATTAATATTGACTAGTGTCTAATTTTGTTTTCTTTATTTAGTTTCACTTCATTGAATCGGAATTCAGGCTGACAAATTCCAACAGTTAATAAAGAATAAGGATATATTGAGATTTTAACTAATCTTTCTTTTGCCTCAAGGAGGATTACGTATTGGCCGCAAGGAGATTTACGTATTAGCATGTTAACGGCTTTAACAGCTAAAATGCAAGAACTTGATATATTAAACTCAACCTAACTTATATGTTCATTCCAGTTTTACGTGATACTTGCACACATGTAGACAAACAGACAAGCAACTTATATCTTACTACGTTTGTTTAGTTTACAGTCACTTAAAAGACATTGAGATTTATTTAGTAGATCATTTTTAGCATGTTATTACCAGTGCTAGTACATAAAATTAAAATTTAAACTGAGAATAAAGCATGTGAACGTGAACTGCTATATTCTGAGTAAGTTTTGAGACCGTGTTTCTGGTTTGTTGAAAGTTTATAGGCCATTGCCAGTTTTTTTTCCAGAAGAATCGTTATAAGCTGTCTTCTGCAAGAAATAGAAAATATTTAGTGAAAATATTCCATCAGTAATCTTGTAGCATATATATATCGCAAAGAAAATATTTCAATCTGGGTTGGAATTTGAGTTTAGAATAAATATAATAAGGAAGTCGTCACAAAATGTCTCATCTCTAGTTTTCTGCTGTCCTACAGAAAGATACTGAGAATACTATGAATAGAACATATCAGACGAAGTTTTAAATAAAATGGAAAAATAACACTTTCACTTAACACCAGAAAGAGATAGTTGATATTTCTATGGCACGTAGTGAGGAAAGTAGGCTTAGAAAATTTAATATTCACTGGACAGATTGACTGCAAGAGGGACACAGGAAATCTATTTATAACCTACCTATCCAGCTTGAGTAAACAGATGCTGAAAACGGGTTCAAAGAGATAAAAAAGACAAAATTTATTAAGAGATACATAGGACAGGAAACTGCGTGGAGACATGATCACTAATGTTCTGAAGGAACAAGGCACATGGAAGAAGAGAAGAAACAAGCGGAAAGCTATCATGTTTAAGACATCGATAGTTGCTCCAGCAACAATATGTTGTTACCGGGAAATAAATACTGGCAGTATGAGCACAGGTGTGTGTGTGTGTGTGTGTGTGTGTGTGTGTGTGTGTGTGTGTGTGTGTGAGCCCACGCGCGTTCGTTTGTGTGTGTGTGTGTGTGTGTGTGTGTGTGTGTGTGTGTGTGTGTGTGTTTATAATCGTGTTGCTCCAAGCAAGGCATTCTACTGTGACTGTTTAGCAGGGGATTACATAGGAGAAAAGTTATGAAAAAGAGTGACAGGTTACGGGGTATGTCAGGAAGAGGCTAGGAGAAGGATGGAAATACTGATGAGAGTAGACGAAGAAAGGAGCATGAGAAAGAATGAAAGAGAGAGAGAGAGAGAGAGAGAGAGGATTCAAATTAGTCAGATAGGAGATGACTATTGACTTTACATTTGAATTCTTGGAGATTGTAGCAGTCAGGGAAGCAAGTAAACGGAAGGAAATTTCACAGGCAGGAATTGCGAGAGAAGAAGATGTGGGAGTAGAATTTGCGTTTACAATTTATTGGTTTCACAGTAAAAGAGCGGGGCCTATTTGCTAATCATGTGGCTTGAGCAAATTCATATATGAGGGGTTCTAGTGAGCTAAGTTCATTTGAGCAGAAGCCATGAAAGTATTTGTAGAAGAGACAGAGAGAATCCACATTGCGCCGGTGAGAAAGTGACTGTACCCGAGCTGTCAAGACGGAATTGATAACATTACAGTTTCTCCGTGTGTGTGATATGCTATTTTTTTTTATAAGCGTTTCACCCCGAGCAACGCATTTCACTGCCACTACTGCGCAGGGGGCTACATAGAGTGGAGAAAGGATGGTTAAATATAGGAAATGTCAGAGGGTGGGTGATAGGCGGGTAAGGATACCGAGAATGAAGGTTGGGGAGATGAGAGTGTTGGGAGAATAATTGGAAGTTAGTGTGATAGGAGGTGTCTATTGACCATACATTTAAACACCTGGAGATTGTAGCCGTCGGGAAAGCAGACATGTGGAAGGGAATTCCACAGGAGGGAAGCGCGAGAAAAGAAGATGCTGGAGTAGAAATTACGGTTACATCTTATCTGTTTAACTGTAAAAGTGTGGGACCTAATTGCTAATCTAGTATCTCGTGTAAACTCGTGCTAAGGCGGCACAAATGATCTAAGTTAATCGGAGCAGAATTGGCATGGATTAAAAGTTCACTTGGAATAAATCGATTATATCTCACTTTTGAACGCCTTACCATCTGAAAGTACACGGTCCCCTATATCTTTCATCTGCCAGTTTTAATCACCTAACCGTACAGTTGTAATTCTCTCGTTTGATACATTATATAAAGAAACGTTTTCATAAATCAAATCTGAAACGGAAAAATATTTACAGAAATCTATAATCCTATTTTAAGTCGGCATTATGTTGAATTTAATCATTTACGAAAATGATTAGAATTTAACAATGTAATTTTCCTATTCACAATATTCTATTGTTTTTTAATACAGTATTAATAATTGTAAAATATGAGTTACAATTTTATTGTTGCGCATCAGAACCTCATTATCTTTTTCATCTTATATCTCTTTTCAGGCCGGCCATTATTATGTTTTTCCGCCAATTCTTTTCTTTTTTGTTGTAAGTATATGTTGCTATTTATTGTCACTCTGCCCTTGTTTTGCAATCTATTCACTCAAAAACGTTCAAGGTGTTCCTCTTTGTTTCTCTCTACTTCTTTGTCTTCAATAAGTCCTGCAATTATTATTCTTTGTTCACAGTTTCCGCTTTCTTGGATAGCGTGTGAATTTTATTATAGTCTCTACTATGTTATCATTTGCGGATTTCAGTAGCAAATTTTAAATCGAAGGAGAGGGCTTCTCGTTTTTTGAGGTATGGTCTTATATTGTTGGTACTCACTCATTTGTTGGATAACTTTTTTGAAGTTGAACCATTTATGGCTTTAGTTACAACGTTCTTTTTTGGAGTTGCGTTTCAGCAGTTCTGGCTTTTTTAGTAGTTAGTTTTCCCAACGTTTCTTGTTCTTTGACAGATGCTTTTAGGAAACCGCATGCGTCTGTTGGAAAGACGTGATGCGATGCTATAAGCATTTTGTGCCTGCACTGTGGGATCAATTTTCATTAATGCGCTTCAGCAAAAAAACCTTTTCGTTTTCTAAATGAGTTAGGCAAAGTTAAGAGATTTTTGTTTGTTTTTTTATTCTTTAATAATTGTTTTTTTTACATGTCGACCGTATGATATGAGATAACGGTATATATTTTTATATATCGAGACCAGTATTGAGGAAATTGTAAGACAAAATGAAAAAGGTTATTTGTTACGCGTTTTACTGGTTATGACTTCATTAAATTGGATTTGTTGACTTGGTTGTGTCTAGAAATAAATTTTGAAATAAGTTTTTTGGGGTAATCTTGTTGTCGAAATGATCTAGAGGTTTTTATTATCTTTTCATCATTTATCGTTTTAGATATCCCACAATTATTTAAAGGAAAATCTGCGAAGAATATGAAACGTTAATAGCTTATAATTATATTTTTATCATATACAAGGACACACACACACACACACACACACACACACACACACACACACACACATATATATATATATAATAACAATAATAATAATAATATTAATAATGGTAATAATTGTTGGTGTCTTCGATGTTTTAGTCACGTGGTTATTGAGTATCTATAAGTTACCGCTTTGTTTCTACCTCATTAGCCGACTTGCCCTGACGATCCGTTAGGTGAGACCTAGGTTGGTCTGTTGGCTAGGTTAGATTTATTCTTATATATATATATATATATATATATATATATATATATATAAAAGTATATTGGCTCTCTATTCTTAATACATTGAACTCTCTGCCTGTATCACTTTTTAATGTTAAAATTTTTTAATATTGATTAGGATCAAGTTCTTGGAATTTACCTTCCTACTCTTCCACTTCGGATTAAAGAAAAACAATATATATATATATATATATATATATATATATATATATATATATATATATATATATGAATCAAGACAAAAATGAGTCTTATTTTAGCCAACGCTATTAGTCATCTGATGGATTTATAAAGGCAAAGGTAATGATTTTGTTTTGCAACAAGTATTTATGAACAAAAATAAAAGCCTTTTTTTTTTGTTTTTAAACAAGTGGCATTTTAACACGTTGTTTTTCAAAGGCGACTGAAATTTATGACATATATATAGATATTCTGAATGTTAATATTTCAACGAGTGGTCGATTTATCTAGTTGATTTATTGATGCTATCGGCGCTAGGGGTATATTCAGAAATTTATATCATGGGTTGATCTAAGCCTTATCATCGAAATTGAATATAAGAACCATTGATAGTTGTGATAACACGAAGCAAATCAAAGTAACTGGCCGTGTTCAAACTGTTGTTCATGCTCTCTCCCCGAAAATCAATCTAAGGTCCGCTCATCATTGTTGCAGTACAAACCAGAAATGGATTCTGTGTGTGTTGAACAAAGACAAATAAACCTGAGTAGGCGTAAGCAACAGGGATTGGCTGGCTGTCTTAATACACGTGTATACTCCGATACGAACGGTCACTTACGAATTTATTACGATTATTTTGAAAATATTTTCCTGATTATTTATTTTCTGTCCAGCTAAATTGCGTATAAACAGAGAATTCCCGAGAGCTATAATTGTTGTTGTCTAATTATCATTAAATTATTTTCTCCGTTTAATAGGTGTGTATATACATCAGGACAATTTTTTATATTCTTCTCTGGTAGTTTATTATTGGCATTTTAGAAATACATTGATTATTGTGAGTGTCCATCTTTATACTTGCATACACTCTATTCCTGATATTAAGGACTTTAACCCATAAATATAGCATACCTTAAATTTTATCATATATACACAAGGTAATGTAAATACATACACACTACCGGCCATAATTATTAGACGACCCAAGTATTTTTTAAGCAATGATGTATTTTATACTATTTTTATATAGATAATTCTAAATGAAAATAGAATGCTTCTTTCGTTATTTTTAATTTGACAAGGCAAGGAAGCAAAGATGAACTCGTCCGAATCACCCTATTTTTTTTTCATTTTTTCATTGATGAAACTGCAATATAGGTAATTATTCAATATTTATAAATTCATTTGATGCACATGTTATTGTGCAGTATTAACAAAAGAACCATCATTTTCATTTACAATTATTCACTAAAAAACAGTACATTATATTTTTAAAACATTGCGGTAGCCTAATAATTATGGCCGGTAATGTATATATATACGAGGTCTGATCGAAAAGTTCCGGGGCACTTGCTAGACTAATGTAGCTAAGCTGCACAGGGTAAAGCAGTTTGGCACAGATTCATCCGTCACGCATATGCACTCAATTACTTTCGTTGTTTAAAGCAGAGTTTGGAAGGAAAATGAGGAAGAGCGTGAACGTCTCATCGTCCCACGGATGTATGCTCAGTAACCATGGCTTTCTACACCAAGTCTGAAAACCAACTATTTCCCAGATCTCGCCACTTGTCATTTGTTCCTCTTCAAAAACCAAAAACCACTTGAAAAGAGCAAAAGTTGAAAATGCTAAAGAAATCCAAGAGAAAGCGACAAGAAAAAGAAGTTTGTGAAACGTATACCTCAAGGGAAACAACATTGAATAGTGTGTCTGGCTTTAGACGTGGACTATTTCGAAGGAGATTAAATATTCGAATTGATATAAATTGTAGTTTCTTTTTATATCCCGATACTTTTTGATCAAACATTATATATATATATATATATATATATATATATATATATGTATATATATATATGTATATATATATATATAATAAAACAAAAATTTCGATATTTAAATCCGTTGAATAGCCATTTCTACCAGGAAATCTCGCTTCGTCTGAAGAAGCGAGGATTTTCTCTTAGAAATGGCTGTTAAACGGATTTAAATATCAAAATTTCTGTTTTATTTTCAAAATTGGCTCTGCAATTAGAATGTACTATTTGCATCGAGCCCTCCAATTGATTGATCAAGTTTAATATTAATGAAATTAATATTAATAGGATCGAGTTTTTGAGACTTACCGTTCTGATCAGCCTTTTGGATTTAATATATATATATAGTGACACGTATAAGTATTGGATACATGTTATTTTCTGTTATAACTCCAGTTTATGTTAGCCATTTTGCCTGATATTTGGTAAATAATATCTTGTAAAGTTGTTTTAGTTGTATGTCGAAGGAAAATTAAAAACTCATTTTTTTACCAAAGCTCAAAATTACGCTATGCAAAAGTATTGGATACATGACACTTTTTCAAATTTCCAATCAAAATTTTGTATTTTGAAAGACTTTAAATTTTTCGATAGTATTGGAATGTTATCTCTGACCAATCAGAGAAGCACACAATTGCTTACAAGATAATGCATCTGACTCTTTGATGTGCTTTCTGAAATTCAAGGATTTAAAATGGCAAAAACTAAAGAATTATCCAGAGACATGCAAGATAGAATTATTGAGCGACCCAAAAGTAAGACAAAAGTTACCATTAGCAGAGCTCTATATTGTACAGACTTTCATTAAAGATCACCAAGAAAGTGTCTTTACTGAAAACCAAACATGTCAAAGACCGATTAAAGTTTGTTGAAACTTATGAAAAGAAAGGTATGCAGTTTTGGGAAAAGGTAATCTGGTCGGATGAAACGAAAGTTGAACTATTCCGAAGGAACACAACGACTAGTGTTTGGCTAAAAAAATGGCACTGCCTTCAACAAGCACAATACCATTCCCACAGTTAAGTTTTGGGGTGGTTCCATTATGATATGAGGATGCTTTTCATCCACTGGCATTGGTGAGTTACAAGTTATCCATGGTAGAATGAATGGTAGCATGTACAGGGAGATTCTAGAGAAGAACCTTCAGAAATCTGCAACTTCTTTAGGACATGGTTGGAATTTCGTGCTTCAACATGACAATGATCCCAAACATACCACAAAACTTACAATAGAATCGTTTGAAAATAATGGTATTAGTACTCACAATTGGCCAAGTCAGTTTCCTGACTTAAATCCAATTGAGAATTTGTGGAATACTTTGAAGGTTAAAGTTCATAAGCGGAATCCACAAAATATCAAGCAAATAGAGGAATTATACAAGGAAGAATGGGGTAAAGTAATGGTGTATCAGTGTGGAAAATGTGTGGCCAACTATAGAAAGTGACTGGAAGCGGTGAAACTAAACAGAGGCTACGCAACAAAATATTAAATTGATGTATCCAAAATTTTTGCATAGGGTAATTTTGAACTTTGAAAAAAAGAAAGATTTAACCATCAGTTTTTTATGTTTCTTCTACATACAACTTTACAAGATATTACTTACCAAATATCAGGCGACATGGCGAACATAAACTAGAGTTATAACAGAAAATAACATGTATCCAATACTTATGCGTGTCACTATATATATATATATATATACTGGGTGAGATGTGTAAATTACCACCATTTTGTATTTTTAATTTTTTCACATGCGATTTTGCCCATTGCACAGTTTTGATAGGCTCAGTTGGGTTCCGTCTTTGAAAAAAAGAAAACCAGCTACTTGGAAAAGCTATACTGCTTAAAATTCCCGTCCGAATCTCTAATGCGAAAATTTCTTAGTTTGACGGCCTCGCACTAAACACGGAGCCCCATTACAAGTGCTTTGACGAGGTAGTCCTGCTATAGGCTCATTAGCTAGCTGCTGGAAAACCATATGTCTGACAACAGAATTCTTTATCATACTACACAAACAAGTTATGTGGTTATTTTTTGATACCACAACTTACGCCCATGAATATGATCTCGGAAGAAGATAGAAAGAACTTGGGAACATAGAAAACAGGAAAATAAAATCAACTATGAAAGTTACAGCGCATTCCTTACATCTTTCAATTATATTACACGAAAGATTATTTGTGAGTACGAACAGATTTGAATATTTTTGTTAAAAATAAGCAAACATAATGTTTTTAACTTATTTAGTTTAATAGAGAATTTTCCGTCTAAATACACACACACACACACACACACACACATACACACACACACATATATATATATATATATATATATATATATATATATATATGTTGTTAGATTGTAATGATGCTTAGTGCCAGAGTTGGGGTTTTTGTTCAGTAGTTTACGGGGCATTTTAAGCAAGCAGTTTTTTGTCATTAATTACTCGATATGAAGATAGATATAAAACTTTAATCAAATTAATGTGGAGAGGATTGCAATGTTGTTTCAATCATGCCGATTTCCAAGTGTGGTGAAGGCATTATTGTGATATCTTCACTCTTCTCGGTTTTGGTTTTTCTGCAGTTTCGAGAAACAAACTTCCCAGTTAAGTGAAAGACCCCATTAATTCATTGTTGAGTTATGATAATGTTTGGTACCAAAATTGTTGTTTTTTTAGTTGTTTTTACTGATAAAAGTAATATTAGCAAGCGAGTTTTTATTGTAAAATGATTGATATCGGCTGATGATAGATAGTTGATAATTTCGTGCAAAGAATTTGTCACTTTACCTGAGCAGGTTATTGCCGACTTCAAATTGTTTTGAGGATATAGTTATGATGCTCTCACTAATTGGGGATAGTTTTCTCGCTCTATAGTCACGTTTTTTTTTCTTATTTATAGGGAGCTTGGTGAGAATTGATATTTTGTGAAATAACGGTGTCTTCCCGAATATTCACCGTGGGCATGAAACTGCTCAGTTAAAGAGAGAAAATCTTTGCAAAAAACTATATATTTAGTCACGGACGATAAATAAGAACTAAGTAAAATGAACAGGTGCTCAACTTTTATGACCTTTAGGTGCTTTGTAAACTTTTAGACAGATAGAACATGATGGTAAACGACTTTGCTTGAGTGGAGTGGATAGCAAGTCACGCTTTATTGGGTTTGACAAAGCCACAGTGGCAGGTAAGGGTATCTGTGAGAGGATGCAGTTTGCTGCAAACTTACTTTATGTCGTGGACCCGATTAAGAGCCCAGCAAGAAATAATACAACAACAACCAAAATAAGAAATAACGAAAATATATTAAACACAGAAAAATACAAATAGGTGGATCTCTGTTAGTAGAACGAATAAATACGAGTTTGGAAGTAATAATATAATTCGGGACTCGCAATGGAAATACGGTAGCAGTCTTGGCTATCTTTGCCTATCGCTCTGCGTTATGCTGATCTTCTACGGATCTCTCACTCTCTGAGCTCTGATCTCTGATCTCGGCTTATCTCTTCTCCTCTTGTGAGGGAAGTATATGTAGTTGTAGGAAGAGTTCAGTCCGTTGTAATGGGTGATGCTACCATGACACTTTAAAATTTGCATGCAGTTGATCCTGATGTTCAAATCGGCCTCGTTTATTTATATAGATTAAAATCAACACAGGCGCCAGTTCCTTTACTTTGACGCTTTGTCATTCCAAGAAAAAGGGATGATGCGTCCCTTCAGAGTATCTTTGATTTTGCTTTTGTAACACAAGTGTGGACTTCCATCTGACATGTCAGTAGGAAGCTGGTTAAAGAGGAATGATTTTCGAAGTCTGCTTTTGCAGGGTTGGATAAATGGAAACACGATGTCTGAGTGAACGGACATGTAATTTTCATCACTCAAAGAAACCGATATTGTATTTTTAGTTGATAAATCTCGATTATTTTAATTAGACATTTATTCTGTTATTTTTCTTTGTTTATTATATCTTTATAATATTATTATGTATTTAAAATATTTAAGTATTAAAATACATATGTTTATTTTTATTTGAGATAAGTCAACGTAAACATAATTTACTGTATAATGTTTACTGCATTAAGAATGCTTATTATCATGAAGTATTATTATATTAAGGACACTGTATTTGTTAGGTTACTTAGTTATTGACACATATATTTTTTTCTATAATATTGTAACATTTATTTCTTATGGAGACGTAGATTCCGAAATATTGGGAAAAACATGTTTCTTCTGTTAGATTTGACTATTAGTATAGTGTTGCAGATTTCTTTCCCTATCATTTATCATTCAAACATTCGAACAATTTTTAGCGACAATTTTATTCTTTTATTATTTTCGTATTTATTAATTGTAATAATGTGACATTTGTATAGACGGGGGAAGCAATTTCTAGTCGATAGTAGAAGTGTTTCGAGTCCTAACGTTATTTTGTTTTGTTTACTTATAGATTTTTAACAAGAGGAATAATAAAAATGTTCTCATATAACTTATAATAACTTTATACTTTAATTTTTTTCAAATTTAATTTTTAGTTTCTCTCAGTCAGTCAGTTAAGTGCCATACGTGAAACACTCTTGGGTGATCATGTCTCTCTAGAGACATGACTGACTAGGCAGAAGATTATTCCGCAGTAGGTTACCATTGCTTTCTGCGGTAGACTGGTTGCCAGCCAAGGCTATAGAACCCAATCTGTCCTGTTATTTAACCCATAACTTGAGGGAAGAGACGGATTAATACCTTTCCCAAGAGTATTTGCGTGTAAGTGAATGCAATGAATTCAACTGGAATTCGAACTCGGCTCCCCAATTGCTCGTTCCGAGCCGATATCCACTGCACCACAATGCACATCCTATAATTGACATAAAAGCAGCATTTGAGGATGAACTGTTTAGTTGAAATCCAGTGTGAAATGTATATCTATGTGCGTAGGCGCATGTCTTATGCACTCACATCACTCCTAGTCATTGCATGTTCCAATGACTCTAAACGTCTAAAGAGTTTGGCAGGTCTATACTTGGCGGCAAAGTCGAAGACGATGACACAAACTAGGTCCAAAGACACCAATGATGAAGCAAGCGGTTGATGATTGCAACAAATCTCAACGGTGGAACCAGCGGATAAAGAGAACTGTGCGTGACGAAAATACTACAGAAGGAGCCACTCGTAGTTATAACATAACGGCAGTCCGTTGCAGTTTCATAATTGGATCTTGCATGTCTCATTCCATATGTGCCGTAAAGGAATGTCATGCAATCAGGTGTGTGAATCCCCTGGTAAGGTGAGATCCGCCCTAAACAAAGTCACGCCATCCGCACTTTATTCTACTGATTTTCTTTCTCCTCTAACGAACTTTTGCAAACGGTGATGAAGAAAGAAAGATGGGAGGTTTTGGTGAAACTGGAAACTTCTAGTCTCGAACATTAGAAGTGAATTTATTCATCAATGGCGTCATCATAAACGAAGCGATCACCAAAGAAGAAATTAAATTCTTGCATGCGAGATAAAGCCGACGACGTCGAAAATTGTATATCATGGTAGCAATCTATCTTTCACAGAATTTTTAGCAAAGTACTGCGTTTAAGTCTTTAAGATAAAGTAATGGCAACATACTGCGGGATATTCAGCTGCCCAGTCAATTATGCATCTTTCGAGACATGATCACCCAAGCGTGTATTACGTATGGCACTTAACTGACTGACTGATTATAATAATCCATGTCGGCGTATGGATGTTATAACAAATTTAGTACAGGAAATATGGTAATTGGGCACAGAATAAACTGCGCTAGAGATAATTTCCCCCGACACTGCAAATTGATACAAATCCAAAATATTAATCTGAAAACTTGAGTCATGTTCTCAAGTAGCCACGTCATATCAAATTTTAAACAAATATCACAAATGGCGTCAAACCCGTTGAGAAATATCTAAGCTGTAAGTTGTATACAACGGCTTTTTAAATTCAGTCAGTTAAGTGCCATACGTGATACACGCTTGGGCGATTATGTCTCGAAAGAGGCATGACTGACTGGGCAGAAAATTATCCCGCAGTAGGTTGCCATTGCTTTCTGCGGTAGACCGGTTGCCAGCCAAGGCTATAGAACCCAATCTGTCCTGTTATTTAACCCATAACTGGAGGGAAGAGATGGATTAATATCTTTGCCAAGGGTATTCATTCGAGCAAATGAAACCTGTAACACTTAGCAAGTAGCAAGGCCTATTCTCCTTGAACCTAGTGAACTGGCGTTACACAATCACAAATAAAGAAATGTACAAGACAGTAAAAACCACACCCATTGAGGACGTTCGACAACAACCACAACTAAAATGGAAAGCACATTTAAATCGAACAGTAAATAATGACATACAAAATGTTGTTATTCTAGTCTACAATGAATAAAAACTATGAAGGAAACATCCTATTTACAATAAAAAGACCAATCACAGCTATTAAAATTGAGAAACCTATTTTCCTGAAAAAATGTTTAAAATATAGAAATTTCAACTAAAAATGGCATTAGCTTCTCAAACAATGAATGATGAATATTTTTTTTATAAAGAAACAACTAATATTAACATTCTTCTTCTTCTATGTGCACTGTCCCTTCAGGACGTAAGCGATCATGGTTCTCCACGACTCCCTATCCCTTGTGGCTCTTAGTATGTTTGCTCCTGTTACTCCTGGCAACCCCCGTTCCGTCATCCACCTGATCAGGCCCTGCAAATATGTTATCCACTGCCTTCCTCTGTCTCTCTTTCCTTCTATCTGGCCTGTCAGTATCAGCCCTCCTTCTTCATCCCAGGAACTTCAGTTGTCTCTTTCTGATGTTCAGTATTAATTTCCTTTTTGTTGCCATTCTTTACAACACCTCATCGTTGCTTACATGCTCGGTCCATGATATCCGCAGCATCCTTCTGTAGAGCAACATTTCCGCTGCTCCCAGTTTTGTCCTCATTTTCGATGATATTCTCCAGCATTCACTGTCATATTGAAGAACTGACATCACATAGCAACCCAGTACTCTTTTCTTTGTTTCTAGTGAAACTTTCCTGTGTGTTAGTACTTTACTCAGCTTCTGGAACGCGTCCTTTGCCATGCCAATTCGCCTTCGGATCTCTGTGTCGCATTTTCCGTCTCCTTTTAGAACACTTCCTAGGTATTTAAATGTTTGTGCTTGCTTGATTCTGGTATCGCCCACCTGTATTTGGTATTTGGGGTTGCACCTTTTGCTGATGACCATGCATTCAGTTTTCTTAAAGTTTATTTGTAGTCTTTTTTTTTTTTGTCACTCTCCACCGCTACCTTCTGTAGGAGGTCTTGTAGTTTCTTTTTCGTGTCGCAATCAGCACTGTATCATCTGCATACCTTATGTTGTTTAAGTTGTGGCCTCCAATAGCAAATCGTGGCGTGTCATCTAGGGTCCTCAAAATATTCTCGCTGTATAGGTTGAACAAATCCGGTGAAAAGACACGCCCTTGTCTTACGCCTTTTTCTATCTTTGTGTATCTATTGAGGTTGTTACCTGTCCGTATGCAGTAGAGATTCTTGATTATTCTTATGTCTTTCCCGAAAATGTCGAGGTTGCCGAGCATCTCCATCAATTCATTGTGTCGTATCTTGTCGAATGCCTTCGCATAGCCAATAAAACATAGGTACAAGTCTTTCTTAATTTGTATTGCCCTTTCGGAGAGCATCCTAATCATAAATATGGTGTTCCTTGTTCCAGTGTCTTTGACGAACCAGCACTCTTCCGCGCCTATCTCTGGCCTGATTTTGCTTCTCGCTCTATTCATCAGCATTCTGACAATCAGTTTTGTAATGTGACTCATTAAGCTGATAGTTCTGTGTAGTTCACACTCGTTTGCACCCAGTTTCTTCGGCAGTGCTATAAATATCGACTTGTATAGGTCGTCTGGCATTATTCCACTGCTTTAATTTTCCTTTATGTCGGTAATTCTTTCTATGCCATATTCTTCCAAAGCTATCAGCAGCTCTATCACGACGTCGTCTGGACCAGCTGCTTTGTTCCTCTTCAGTTTGGCCATTGCAGCTTCCACTTCCGATTTTAGTATTTCCGGTCCATCCACCTCCTTGTGTATTCTCGGTTGTTCTCTCCTGTCGCAAAAAAGATCCTTTATATACTTTTCCCATTGCTGGAATATTTCCTCTTTCTCTAATATGATTGTTCCATCCTTGGATTTTATGCATCCTGTTGAGGAGCAGGTTTTTTGTCCTGTCAGTTCTCTTATCTCTTTATGCATATCCGCTTTATTGGTCCTGCTCAGTCTCTCTACTTCTGCGCATTTGTTGTTGAGCCATTCCTCTTTAGCCTGTCTGCATTTGTTCCTTATCTCTGTGTGAAGTTTCTTGTACTCTCCTCCATGTCTTGGCGTTATTTTTTGTCTCCTTTGCATAATGTAGAGAATCTCTTTAGTCATCCACTCGTTTTTCTTCTGCGTCTAATTTCCTTTGGGCCAATGTTGTTCACTGAGGTCACCATCGCTTCCTTTAAGGAGTCCCATTTTGAGTGTCTTTTTCTAATTTGATCTTCATAATTCTTTCTCACACTGTTATTGTATTCTTTCTGCAGGGTGATGTCATTCACAAGCGCATTGCAGCTTTGGTGATGTGCTGGGATTCTTCAGTCTCCGGAGTTTCACCTTTAGTTTGCAGATGACTGGGACGTGGTCACTTCCGCAGTCAGCACCTGGATATGTTCGGAATTGACCACTGCGTTCTGGAATCTCTTGTTTATAGTTATGTAGTCTATTTGGGTCTTCGTGCCGCCTCCTGGGCTTCTCCATGTCCATAGACGTCGTGGGTGTTCTTGAAACCCGGTGATAGTAATTACCTGGTCATTGGACCCATTTTTCTCCTCGTTCGTTGCGATCTCCCAGTCCAAAGTTGCCGGTCGTGTCTCATTCCTTCTCTTTAACTACCTTGGCATTCAAGCCCCCCATTATAATCCTAATTTCTTGGCTTTTGCACTGAGCCTTGGCACTGTCCAGTATGGAATAGAATGTTTCTATTTCGTCCTCAATACTTTGAGTTGTCGGCGCACAAACTGCTATGATAGCTATGTTGAAGGGCCTTCCCAGCAGTTTAACCAAAAGGACTCTCTCTGAAATCTGACAGTATCCAAGAAAGCATTTCTTTACTACTTTGTTTAGTATTAAGCCGACCCCTTTTTCCCCTGCATAAATTATCCTGTGGGTGTCGCTACTAAGGTCTCCATTATTAGGTCATCTGGTTTCGCAAATGCTTAGGATATTGATCTTCAGTTTGTCCATCTCCTGTTTGACATTCTCTAGTTGTCCACAGTTGTAAATTGTCCTGACGTTCTATGTTCCCAAAGTAATTTTTTCTTGGATGCACACAGTCGCAGGGTAACGCTCCGGAGACACCTGTTGCTCATGTTGCTCTTTCCCGGGCGAGGGACAAATTTTGGAGTAAAATGTCCCCTTTACGTCGTTGGTGCTAACAGTCGCCGGATGACGGTCAGATGGCACCTGTTGTCCATGCCGGTCCTTACCGAGTGATGAGTTGTATCCTTGGGAAGCAACTCCCTTCACTCTGTTGGCTTTCATATCTTTGTCGTGTATAACCATGATTAAGCGGGGGATAGATAGTGGAGTGGTATCCCGTTGCCTTCTCCACGGTCATTTATTGAGACACCACCTCTAGTTAGCTGGCCGTTGACTCCTTGAGAGTTCTTCCGCTCTTTGTGGGCTTAATTTTTTTTATCTTACAGGGTTGCTAACGTCCCAGTTATATAAAAAAAAATTATTAAGTATGTACATAATATAAGTACAATTGACTCGTTCTGAATACAAAATAAAGTCATTCTGAAAGAAAATATATGTAATAAAATATACACAGCATGAATTAATCGAACATTTTTCTTTAACTAGTCTAAATTATAAGAACCTGTCAGAAGAATTTAAGATCAGCATTCGTTCCCAGTAGTCCGAAGAATTAAATTGCGTTTTCGACATTTTGCAAAGTCATCTTTTGACTGGCTTTGGCTAACTCCAGTAGACCTTTAATATACTGACACGGAAGTAGAAGGATATTAACATTACTATTACAAATAGATGACCAGTTTCGCTTGCTGAAAAGAACTCTGTTATCATTGTGATATCTTATCATATCATATTAGCTAGCAAGTTTTACTTGGCATAATGATATTAATCATCATAATCTTACCCCATTGTTTATCATTATATTGTCGCGCACGATAACTGAAGCTAAGCAACATTGAATCTGGTCATTACCTAGATGGGTGACCGCTTGAAAATACCAGGTGCAGTAAAATTGGATGTTCGGATAATTTAGTGGATAATGAAATTGGAATTCGGAGAGCTACGAGAAATTTGGATACCACTTTTCTCCCCTTAATTATGGATCTTTTAGTAGGACTTGTATCGGTAAATCATTATTATGTCTCTAAAATACTTAGAATTTAAAAATATTATCTCGGTTAAAATAACCTCCAATGCTTAATAAGCCATTAAAAACAACTCAATCAAGCAATCTATCATAGGATAAATAATCATTGTGTAAATACAACTTTTTTCCAATACTCTTTCGAGAATTATATATATATATATATATATATATATATATATATATATATATATCCTCACCTCTTCAACAAACAATGCTGAGTGCTTCGCTCGCAGATTCTTTACCAACTCGACACTGGACTCGTCTGGAGTATATGTACTCGACATCCCACCTCCAACCGAAGCCCAACTGACTGACATACACATTACCCACTCGGAGGTCTCTGAAATAATTTCAAAGCTTGACCCCAATAAAACGAGCGGCAGCGACGGAATCCCAGTCATTGTCCTGAAGAGATGCTCCCCTGAAATCTGCTCTGTTCTTTCCAAACTCTATAACTACTACCTCTCTGCTTCTTGCTTTTCTGCCTGCTGGAAGTCTTCTTCCGAAGTTCCAATATATAAAAATACTGTTGAACTTTCTAACCCTTTTAATTATCGCCCTATCAGCCTTAGACCGATTTTTGGCAAAGTATTCGAAGCCATCACCAACGTCAAGGTGGTACGACATCTCAGATCCCATACACTTATCTTCGTCAAAAAGTATGGTTTCCGCTTCACCAGATCTACTGCTGATATGCTCACGACTATCACTGAGTATATACACCAGGCTCTCAACAAGAACGGCGAAGCCCGAACTGATGCCCTAGGCATCTCCAAAGCGTTTAACAGAGTCTGGCCTTCTGGCCTTCTATGCAAGCTGCGGGGCTATGGTATAACTGGACAATTGTCTGATCTAATCCAGTCATTCCTCTCAAATCGCACAATGAAGGTAGGATTGAACGGACATGCCTCCCAGTACTATCAACGCGGGTGTATTTCAAGGCACTATTCTAGGTTATACGCTTTCCCTTATCTACATTAACGATCTCCCCAATGTAATAAGATCCCAAGTAGGCATAAACGCTGATGACACTACGGTTTACTTTCGCCTCGATCAAAAATCTGCTGAGGCTGACAAAGCAAACCTCGCTCCCGTGCTTGAAAACGATCCCCAAACCGTGATGGACTGGGGTAAGAAATGGCTCGTGAATTTTAATGCTTTCAAAACGAACCTGCTATCTATTAACCATCACAGACATTCGCTACTACCCCACCAATAGCATAGATCAGGCTAATCTCCCTGAAAGTAAAACACTGCGCCTCAACGGGTTAACTCTCACGAGAGACCTCAAGTGGAATAGCTATATACAATCCATAGTTAAATTCGCTGCTAAGAAGGTCTGTTCTCTCTGCAAGGCTAGGAAGTTTTTCCCGTCTGAAACAATCCTGCACAAATACAAATCTACCATCCCCCCGTGCTTTGAATACTGCTGTCATATCTGTTCGGGTTCTCCTGCTATCCACCTAGGGGTCCTTGACAAAATTCAACAGAGAATCTGTAATGTGATCGATCCCGACTTGGCAGCTCGGATACAGTCACTTTCTCACCGGCGCAATGTGGCTTCCCTGTGTCTTTTCTACAAATATTTTCAAATGAACTTGGCCTACTGGCGCCCCCTATAGATGAATTTACTCAAACCACAAGAGTAGCAACTAGGTCCCACCCTTTTACTGTGAAGCCAATAAATTGCAAAAGCAAATTCTACACCATCAGCTTCTTTTCTCGCACTTCCCGCCTGTGGAATTTCCTTCCGTTTTCATGCTTCCCCGACAGCTACACTCTTCAAGAATTTAAATGTAAAGTCAATAGTCATCTCCTATCTCACTAACTTGCATCCTCACCCTCATGCGAATTTCTCCGTCAACTCCACTCTCATCAGTAGTCTCATCCTTTTCTTACCCACTTCCTGAACCCCTTGTAACCTGTCACGCTTCCTCATAACTTTACCCCAATGTTACTCTCTGCACAACAGTGGCAGTAAAATGCCTTGCTTGGGCGATATGATTTTAAAATAATTAATATATACTAAATGAAAAACTTAACACATAATTAAACGGTTATAAATTCAGAATTTATTTCAGCAATGTTTTACAAATTTCCTCGTTCAGAACGTTGATGTTAAATGTTAATATATATATATATACTAGAACTTTAAATAAGTTCTTAGCTAATTTTTGATGAAAAGTAATATTTAGTTACAAAAACTAGAAACATAATGCTGAAAGCATTGTCCATCGCTAGTCTCTACGATTTCCATTTAACAAAACGCATTTCTACCTCTTGATTTGCTATAATTAAATTAGTCAAGGCTGGGTTTTCTTTAATTTACTTTCGTTTACTTAATTTATTTATCTTTTCTTGATGATATAATGAAACATTTCATTTTTCTTGGAGACATAATTTAGCTTATACTTCAAATATAAAAAAACAACTTGAATTATCTATATAGGTTTTGTTGTGAAAATAATATATGCGTTGTTTAATCATCAAAGGAAATAAATGGCTTGGTTTCAAATTATTATTCTTTGCGTTGGAGCTGAAATCCACATTTCTACACGGAAATGCCCTTTAAAGACACAACTGAGTATGTATGAGATGAAAAATATTATATTTTATTGAAGAATACGCACTGGAACAAGTCGTTTTAGAATGTATTCACATGTATGCATGCGAGTACGCACACACACACACACACACACACACACACACACACACACACACACACACACACATATCCCAAGATAGAATCGCCGACTGACGCCAATTCGGTCGGGATTCAATCTTGGGTTAAAAGTAATCGGAGTCTAACCGTAGAGATGAGCTGTGATACAGCGAAACAGATCTGTCTGCGGATGACGATATAGATATAATATATAGATAATTATATGTTGCATATCGTTACATTTTGAAAACCAAAATCTTACAATCAAACAAATTTTCAATAAGATTACATACATACATACATATATATATATATATATATATATATATATATATATATATATATATGTATATATATATATATATATATATTTTAGCAGAAAATATGAAATATGTAAATATTATCTACTGCTCGAATACTGCTAATCCAAGTGCATAACACTCAGACTACTTTCATTCTTTGAATGTAAATCTTCAAAAAGTAAATAACTTTCATACACATTTATATTTAGAAGTATGCATATATGCATTTGATAGATAGATAGATAGATAGATAGATAGATAGATAGATAGATAGATAGATAGATAGATAGCCAGCCAACCAGACAAGCATTTACGAAATCATGTGCTGGAGGAACTTTTACTTTAACTTTGTCCTTGCACCATGTTCTCTTAGAGTAAATGTGTGGATAAACTTAATTTATCTGAGTCAAATCCGATTCAAGCTAAAAGTTTGTTTTTCCTATGAGAGAAGTATTAATATATAGAAAAAATAATATATGTATACATTAATAAATAATCCAATTATGACAAAATGGGTTACACAATTTAGAAAACTTAGAAACCTGACGCTGGAAGCATTGTCCATCGCTGGTCACTACCATTTCCTATCTATCTGGCAGCATTTAAGTTCAACGTCGTTAAAAAGGACCGTTTTTTTTTTCAGCTAACCACGAGTTCTCCCATTTTTGTCATCTTCAGGAGAATAAAATTTCTGCTTAGTTAAGCCATGTGCGATTGATCGAAACAAGTTATAATCGGACGGGACTATTTCTGTTGAATACGTCGGGTGGGGCAGGACTTCCCATTTAAGCGTTTCCAAGTAATTTTTCCCCCGTTTTGCAGGATGTGGTCAAACGTTGTCACATTGAGAAATCCCTTTCTTGTGTCTCTACTTGTACAACGGCCGTTATTTCTTCAATGCTTGGCTCATACGCAACAATTGCAGTCGATAGCGATCTCCTGTGGTGATGTTGGTTGGTTTGAGCAAGTCATAATAAATTACACTTAGCGAACCCCATCAAATGCAAAGCAAAATTTCGAGCCATGGATATACGACTTTGCTGCCGATGTTTGTGCATGACCGGACTTACCCCACGATTTTCTACGCTTAGGGTTGTCGTGGAGCATCCAATTTCTAAAGCCGGTTTGAACAGAGGCTAAAATCTTTTCTTTTCTGCCGGTGGAACAGCTATTCACACGTGAAAAGATGCCCTTTGATGTCTAACGGCTTCAACATGTACAGCAGTGTATGTCCTTCTTTTTGAATAATTCCTAATACTTTTAAACTTTACAAAACTGTTGTGTGATCATCTCCTAATGATAATGCAAGTTCAGCTTGCGCCTGACATGTGTGTTCGTGAAGTAAAGGCTTCAATTCTTCATCTTCAAATATTTTCGATGCGCCATAGTATTCTTTATCTTCAACAACAATATCATTATTTTTTAAGCGTCTAAACTAATCTCTGCATGCTTTTTCCGACAGACCATGGTCACCGTAAATCTCAACAAAAATTACTTCAGCAAAATTCTCCGCAATGTGAAAATATTGTTTTAAGTTATGTTATATATGGAAATATCAATTAGAAATAAAGCATATGAAAATATTAGAGTGGACATTAATTATAGATTATCATTATTCTATTCAATTTTTAGGTCTGGAAATTGTATTCAAGCAAGAAATAAATTGTCTCCGCTTGGAGTTGACTTCAATCACTCACTCTATCTATATTTTCTCTCTCTCTCTCTCTCTCTCCCTCTCCCTCTCTCCCTCTCTCTCTCTCTATATATATATATATATATATATATGCGTATGTGTGTAATCCTAAAAATAGTACAAAGTACACCTTGACATAACTATTAATATTTTTTGAGAATATATATTTTTAATTTAGTGACATTTCCATCAGTTCATTTTTAATACAGATGAATTGTTTTGAGTTCTTTCGAGCCAACGTTGAGTGCTTACTTGATATTTTTTCCATAGTTTTACATTGCCTTCTCATAACAAGGCCTATCTAAGGCAAGAAGATCAGTTTGCGTTGCTTTCTTCAACCCATATCTTGGATAATAATGTTGAATTTTTGGCTTCTCCATGAATATTAACTTTAAGAGAAGGCATTAGACTAGAAGTGTTAATTCCCCTTTCCACGTCAATATCATTTAAGTTAATAGCACATATCATATATAAATATATTTTTGTCTATATTTTGGTCGTATATAAATCACCAAAAATATATCCGCATGTGACTTGGCATTAAGAGAAACGATCAAAACATATTTTGTCATTTTTTTTTATGAGATTAATTGATATACAAAAAAAAGATAAAACATTTTCAGTCAGAAATACAGACCATCCCAGACACAACTCCCATAGTGTTTGTCCTCCATATTTAATTTGTTTATTAACAAAACGCATTTCTACGTTTTGATTTGTTATAATTAAAGTTAATCAAGGTTGTTTTTTCTTTCATTTACTTTCGTTTACTGACTTTATTTCTTCTTTTCTTGACGATAAAATGAAACTTTTCATTTTTCTTGGAGACATAATTTAGCTCATACTTCAAATATAAAAAACAACTTGAATTATCTATATAGGTTTTGTTGTGAAAATAATATATGCGTTGTTTAATCATCAAAGGAAATAAATGGCTTGGTTTCAAATTATTATTCTTTGCGTTGGAGCTGAAATCCACATTTCTACACGGAAATGCCCTTTAAACACACAACTGAGTATATATGAGATGAAAAATATTATATTTTATTGAAGATTACGCATTGGAACAAGTCGTTTTAGAATGCATTCACATGTATGCATGCGAGCATACGCACACACACGCACAGAGAGAGAGAGACACACACACACATACATATATATATATATATATATGTTGCATATCGTTACACTCTGAAAACAAAAAACGCGCTATCAAATAAATTTTCAATAAGATTACATATATATATATATATATATATATATATATATAAATTATTTTTAACTGAAAAATATCAAATATGTAAAAAGTAGCTACTGCTCGAATAAAGTTTATCCAAGTGCATAACACTCAGACTACTTTCACTCTTTGTATTTAAATCTTCAAAAAGAAAATAACTTTCATGCACATTTACATTTGGAAGTATACATATATGCATTTGATAGATAGATAGATAGATAGATAGATAGATAGATAGTCATCGAGTCAAGCATTTCTCAAACCATGTGTGCGAGCTACTTTCAATTTAACTCGTCCTTGCGCCATGTTCTTTTAGTGTAAATGCGTGGATAAATTTTATTTATCCGAGTCAAATACGATTTAAGCTAAATGTTTGTTTTTTTATGATAGAAGTATTAATATATTAAAAAAATTATTATATGTATAGATTAATAAATAATCCAATTATGACAAAATGGGTTATACAACTTAGAAAACTGACACTGAACGCATTGTCCATCGCTGGCCACTAATATTTCCTATCTATCTGGCAGCATTTAAGTCGCACGTCGGTAAAAAGGACCAGATTTTTAAAGCTAATCACGAGTCCTCCCAAATGTGTTATCTTCATAAGAATAAAATTTCTGCTTAGTTAAGCCATGTGCGATTGATCGGAACAAGTTATAATCGGACGGACGATTTCTGTTGAATACGTCGGGTGGGGCAGGACTTCCCATTTAAGCGTTTCCAAGTAAGTTATCACCCGATTTGCAGGATGTGGTCAAATGTTGTCACGTTGCGAAATCCCTTTCTTCTGTCTCTACTTGTACAAAGGCCTTTATTTCTTCAATGCTCGGCTCATACGCAACAATTGCCGTCGATAGCGATCTCCTGTGGTGATTTTGGTTGGTTTCAGCAGGTCATAATAAACTACACCCAGCGAATCCCACCAAATGCAAAGCAGAACTTTGCCGCCGATGTTGGTGCATTGCAGGACTTACACCAACATCTTCTACGCTTAGTGTTATCAGAGAGCATCCAATTTTTAAAGCCGGTTCAAACCGAGGCAAAATCTTTTCTTTTCTGTCGTTGAAGCAGCTATTCACACGTAAAAAGATGCCCTTTGATGTCTCTCGGGTTCAACATGTACAACAGTGTTTATCCTTCTTTTTTAATCATTCCTAATACTTTTAAACTTTACAAAACTTATTATGTGATCAACTCCTAATGATAATGCAAGTTCAGCTTGCGCCTGACATGAATGTTCATGAAGTAATGCCTTCAATCCTTCGTCTTCAAATATTTTCAGTGCGCCTGTGCGTTCTTTATTTTCAACAACAATATCATTATTTTTTAAGCGTCTAAACCAATCTCTGATTGTTGTTTCCGGCAGGCCATGGTCGCCGTAAATCTCAACAAAAATTACTACAGCAAAATTCTCCGCAATGTTAAAATATTGTTTTAAGTTATGTTATATATGGAAATATCAATTAGAAATAAAGTATTGAAAATATTAGAGTGGACATTAATTATAGATTATCATTATTCTATTCAATTTTCAGTATTTGAGATTGTATTCAAGCCAAAAATAAATTGTCTCCGCTTGGAGTTGAATCGCTCACTCATTCTCTTTCTCTTTTCCCTAATTCTATATATATATATGCATGTGTATGGAATCCTAAATATATCAGTGTACACCTTGACATAACTATTATTATTTTTCACAGTATATATATTTTTGGTTTTGTAAAATTTCCATCAGTTCATTTTTAATACAGGTGAATTTCAAACAAAGATTAGTGCTTAATTGATATTTTTTCCATATTTTTAAATTGCCTTCTCATAAGGCAAGAAGATCAGTTTGCGTTGCTTTTTTCAACCCGTATCTTGGATAATAATGTTGAATTTATGACTTCCTCATGAATATTAGCTTTAAGAGAAGGCATTAGACTAGAAGTGTTAATTCCGTTTTCCACGCCAGTATCAAATTATGCTAATAGCACATATCATATATCAATATGTTTGTATTTATATTTCTGGTAATATATAAATCACCAAAAATATATCGTCATGTTATTTGGTAGTAAAAGAAACGATCAAAATTTATTTTTTTATTTTTTTACGAGTAATTGATATACAAAAAGAAATAAGATAAAACATTTTCAGTCAGAAATACAGACCATCCCAGACACAACTCACATAGTGTTTGTCGTCTATATTTAATTTGTTTATTAACAAAACGCATTTCTACGTTTTGATTTGTTATAATTAAAGTTAATCAAGGCTAGGTTTTCTTTCATTTATTTGCTATTACTAACTTCATTTTTTCTTTTCTTGATGATATAAGGAAACATTTTATTTTTCTTGGAGACATAATTTAGCTTATACTTCAAATATAAAAAACAACTTGAGTTATCTATATAGGTTTTGTTGTGAAAATAATATGTGTTGTTTAATCATCAAAGGAAATAAATGGCTTCATTTCAAATTACTATTCTTTGCTTTGGAGCAGAAATTCACATTTCTACACGGAAATGCCCTTTAAACACACAACTAAAAATATATGAGATTTTTTTTTTTAATCATTTCACCCCGAGCAAGGCAGAAATGTGCAGGGGGCTACATAAATGTAAAAAAAATTAGAAAAGAGTGAGGAGTACAAACTGGTTAGAAAGGAGCAATAGAAAGCTGAGAATGCAGGTGCGATGACAGATACATAGGTGGAGAGAAAGGGAAGGTTATACGGGGGTGGGGAGAGAGCTAGAGTCCAGTGGTTAGTAGATGAGGATTGACTTTGCATTTAAATTTCTGGAGGTTGTAGCCGTCAGGAAAGCAAGAATATGGGAGCCAGTTCCACAGGCAGAAAGTGCGAGAGAAGAAGCTGCAGGAGTAGAATTGTCGTCTGCATTTGGCTAACCTGACTGTGAATGGGTGGGACCCAGTTGCCAGTCTGGTTGCACGAGTAAACACCTGTTGAGGAGGCACCAGTGACTTAAGTTCGTCCGAGCAGAAGCCATGTAAGTATTTATAGAACAAACAAAGGGAGGTCACATTTCGACGGTGGGAAAGTGGCTGCAGTCGAGCCGCCAGATCAGTACCTATCACATTACAGACGCTTCTTTGGAGCCTGTCAAGAACAGTGAGGAGAACGGCATGGGCGCCTGACCATAAATGGCAGCAGTACTCCATGCACGGACGGATGGTTGACTTGTATATATAGAGGATGGATTCAGGCGGAAAAAAACATCCTGGATCGACATAGTGACCCAACCTTCTTAGCAGTAGATTTTGCTATGGATTCAATATAGTGGTTCCATTTGAGGTCTGAGGACAAGGTAACGCCGAGGAGGCGTAGTGTATTGCTCTCAGGGAGAATCGCTTGGTCCATGCTTATAGGAGGCAGGAGAGGTTGCCTGTGATGGTTGACAGACAACAGCTTGGTCTTAGACGAATTGAAGTTGACAAGCCACTTCTTGCCCCAGTTCACCACAGAGTGTAGATCCCGTTCAAGGTCAGCAGCGAGATTATGCCTGTCCCCCAGGACAGGTTTCTTACTGTTTCGGGAGTATATTGTAGTGTCATCTGCGTAGATGCCTACTTGGGACTTGATCTCATCTTGGAGGTCGTTGATGAAAATAAGGAAGAGCGTCGGGCCCAGGATAGAGCCCTGTGGGACACCGGCATTCGTGCTGAAGGTTGAAGAGGCACGCCCATTCAACACGACCTTCATTTTGCGGTTATTTAAGAAAGATTGGATTAGGTCAAGCAGGCGACCGGTAATACCGTAACTCCGTAGCTTGCATTGGAGGCCAGAGTGCAAAACCCTGTCGAAAGCCGTGGAGATGTCCATAGCAACCGCGCGAGCCTCGTCAGACTCATCAAGGGCCTGTAGCATGTACTCCGTTACGGCTGTTAGCAAGTCGTCCGTGGACCTGGCAAATCGGAAGCCATATTGCCTGTCAGAGAAGAGTTTGTGGGCAGTGAGATGATGAACTATTTCAGCATTGATTATGGCCTCGAACACTTTTCCGAATATCGGTAGAAGACTGATAGTTGGGTGAGTCCGAGGGTTCACCACAATTCTTAAATACAGGAACGACTGAAGAGAACTTCCAGCATGCAGGAAAGCCGGAGATGAAAAAAATATATTTTATTAAAGAATACGCATTGAAACAAGTCGTTTTAGAATGTATTCACATGTATGCATGCGAGTACACACACACACACACACACACACACACACACACACACACACACACACACACACACATATATATATTTATATATATATATATATCGCATATGGTTACACACTGAAAAGCAAAAACTCGCAATCAAAAAAATTCAATATGATTATATATAACAATATTTTGTGCGGAAAGGAGATAATTAATTTTATTAAATAATTATTAACTATAATTGGAAAATCTTCTAATTACTATTATAAATCAGAGGAAAATGTACTAAAAGACATTTTTCTTTATTCTTCGATTAGGAGCAAAGGAAAAAAAAGAAAACAAAAAAAAATAACAAATGGTATTTCTCGGTTGTTATTTTAAAGAAGAGAAAGAAGACGAAAGAAAAGACTTAAATATGTTTTAATGTCAGGAAGTGCCACGAACAATGGCCGCTGGTTTTGGCCACCCATGGGAACTTATCAATTGTCATTCTAAACCTAAAAGAAAGAGATAACTGCAATTGTTGCTTTTCGCTGGGCATTAGTAATAGTCGAAAAGAGATATTGCTTTTTATTCTTGTAGCCAATTGTCTTGCTAGCATTAATTGTGAACAGAATTAAGATAGCAAATATCTGATTCCTAGTTGAAGTAAATCAGAGAAGAGACATTTTTACATGTCAGTGACTCAGAAATGGATATTAAAAACGCAGGTGCGGAAAATTCTCATCTAAGTAACAATGTCAATAGACCCTTGTCAACTTGTTTTGGGCGAAGCCAGTTCAAAAAGGTTAATAGCGATTGTTTAAGAAAAAAAGAAATTTCCGAAATTGTTTCGTGAGAAAGAAAATTCGCCGGTTAAGTCCAACTCAGAAAAGGGGTATGAGAAGATGACGTCATAAAACTGACAGGAATCTCATTGATCCTGTGAACCAGTGCTGAAAGGGGGAGACTACTGACGTCATGGAAAGAAGACTAATCTCATTAAGTAAACCAAAGACACCAACGAGTAGCAGCTAATACCTCAACATTCTATTGGTTGTCGAGATGTGGGGTTAGAAACCCAGCGACCGTTGGCCCCACACCATGGCATTGGCATAAATACAGGGTCTCGAGGGACCAAAAATCAGTTGTAGTTGAAGTTCGGTTTGAACTGCAGCTGGATTTGAGTTGCCAGCTGAATTCCAGACAGCTCCCGGCTCAGAGATGTAACGACGGAGATAGGCGCCTTGTTGTTTGGCGCCAATTGTGAAGAAGCCTGATGCCGGCCAACCAGAGTTAAAGACAGACAAGAAGAGAATTTGCAGACAAAGTTTTGAGTTGGAGTAGAGTTGCAGCTCGAGTGGCAGAGAGTTCGAGTTCCCGGTCCAGAGACATAATGACAAAGAGATAATTGCCACACAGTTGGGTGCCAACCATAGAAAATCGCCGCCTGCCAAACACATTTCCCAGCTGAAGAAGTAAAGAGACAGAGAGATGATGGCCATGCCGTTGGGTGCAGACCGTAGAGAAGCCTGTCGCCAATCAACCAACCAACAAGAGTTAAGAGACAGACACGAAGAGATTTTGCATGCAAAGTTTGAAATTGCCAAAAGAAAGAGTTTTAGCGAGAGTGATTCAAAGACGAACCGCGCCAAACTACCCATAACCCAGCACTTCGGCAATTTCCGCGACATTCCGGAAAACAAGAATCAAGTTGACTTTACTTATAACGAACTTAGAACTCTGTTCGGAGCAGCGAGTTGCGGCCATCCAGATTTCTCGATATTGCTGAGGAGAATAATTCGATTTACTTAAAAGACTTCCGTTCCGCTACCAGTTTGATAGAAGCAGGGATTGGGAATTATCCAAGAGTCTATTGTGTATATTCTGTATATGAAGACGTTATTTTACAACATTTCCGACGTCAGTCTACTTATTTTTCTTGGTGCTATATTCTTTCTTTTATTACTCAGTTATGAGCACGCTTCCCGGTTTGATTTAATTCGGCAGAAAGACAGCTAGTGGAGAACTCACGTGACTACCCAGTGATTAATCAACACAACGTGGGACAAGGGAGATCACCGTGACAGAGTCAATCTACGACCAGCTATCAAGATAGAAACCAACAGCGACCGGCCGGGTAGTTGCACATATATATATATATATATATATATATATATATATATATATATATATATCAATTACTTTTAAAGAAAAATATGAAATATGTAAAGAGTATGAACTGCTCGAATAATGCTTACCCAAGTGCATAACACTTAGACTACCTTCATTCTTTGTATTTAAATCTTGAAAAAGAAAATAACTTTCATACACATTATCTTTAGAAGTATGCATATATGCATTTGATAGATAGATAGATAGATAGATAGATAGATAGATAGATAGATAGATAGATAGTCAGCGAGCCAAGCATTTCTCAAACCTTGTGTGTGAGGTACTTTCACATTAACTTTGTACTTGCGCCATGTTCTCTTAGAGTAAATGCGTGGTTAAATCTAATTTATCTGTCCCAAATTTAATTTCAGCTAAATGTTTGTTTTTCTTGTGATAGGAGTATTAATATATAATAAATATTTATATATGTATAGATTAATAAATAATCCAATTATGACAAAATGGGTTATACAACTTAGAAAACTAAGAAACCTGACGCTGAAAGCATTGTCTATCGCTGTTCACTAATATTTCCTATCTATCTGGCAGCATTTAGGTTCCACGTCGGTAGAAAGGACCAGATTTTTAAATCTAATCACAAGTCCTCCCATTTTTGTCATCTTCAGGACAATAAAATTTCTGCTTAGTTAAGCCATGTGCGATTGATCGAAACAAGTGCTAATTGGACGGGACTATTTCTGTTGAATACGTCGGGTGGGGCAGGACTTCCCATTTAAGCGTTTCCAAGTAAGTTTTCCCCCGATTTGCAGGATGTGGTCAAGCGTTGTCACGTTGCGAAATCCCTTTCTTGTGTCTCTACGTGTACAACGGCCGTTATTTCTTCAATGCTTGGTTCATACGCAACAATTGCAGTCGATAGCGATCTCCTGTAGTGATTTTGGTTGGTTTGAGCAAATCATAATAAATTGCACCTAGCGAACCCCATCAAATGCAAAGCAGAATTTTTTAACCATGGATATACGACTTTGCCGCCGATGTTTGTGCATGGCCCAACTTACCCCACGATTTTCTACGCTTAGGGTTATCGTAGAGCATCTAATTTCTAAAGCCGGTTTGAACCGAGGCAAAAAATTTTTCTTTTCTGCCGGCGAAACAGCTATTCACACGTAAAAAGATGTCCTTCGATGTCTCTCGACATCAACATGTACAGCAGCATATGTCCATCTTTTTGAATAATTCCTAATACTTTTAAACTTTACGAAACTGTTGTGTGATCAACTCCTAATGATAATGCAAGTTCAGCTTGCGCCTGACATGAATGTTCATGGAGTAATGCCTTCAATTCTTCGTCTTCAAATATTTTCAGTGCGCTATAGTGTTCTTTATCTTCAAAATCAATATGATTATTTTTTAAGCGTCTAAAACAATCTCTGCATGTTTTTTCAGGCAGACCATGGTTGCCGTAAATCTCAACAAAAATTAGTGCAGCAAAATCCTTCGCAATGTTAAAATATAGTTTTAATTTATGTTATATATGGAAATATTAAAAGAAATAAATCATATGAAAATATTAGAGTGGACATTAATTAGATTAATTTCAGTCCTGGAGATTGTATTCAAGGAAGAAATAAATTTCTCCGATTAGAGTTGAATTCTCTCTCACACACACACACACAGTGTGTGTCTCTCTCTGTCTCTCTGTCTGTCTGTCTCTCTCTCTCTCTCTATATATATATATATATGTGTGTGTGTGTGTGTGTGTGTGTGTGGATTCCTAAAAATATCAAAATACATTGTCTCCGCTTGGAGTTGACTTCGATCACTCACTCTATCTGTATTTTCTCTCTCTCTCTCTCTCTCTCTCTCTCTATATATATATATATATATATATATATGCGTATGTGTGTAATCCTAAAAATAGTACAAAGTACACCTTGACATAACTATTAATATTTTTCAGAAAATATATATTTTTAATTTAGCGACATTTTCATCAGTTCATTTTTAATACAGGTGAATTGTTCTGAATTCTTTCGAACAAAGGTGAGTGATTAATTGATGCTTTTTCCTCAGTTTTAAATTAACTGCTAATAACAAGGCCTATCTAAGGCAAGAAAAGCAATTTACGTTGCGTTTTTAACCCATATCTGGGATAACAACGTTGAATTTATAACTTCCCCAAGAATATTAGTTTTAAGAGAAGGCAATAGACTAGAAGTGGATATTGAACTTCACGTATTAATTTCACTTTCCACGTCAATGTCAGTAAAGCTAATAAAACATCTCGTATATAAATGTGTTTGTATAAATATTTTTCGTCGTATATAAAACACCAACGATTATATCCTCATATGATTTGGTAGTAAAAGAAACGATCCAAAATTATTTTGTCATTTTTTTTACGATTAATTGTTATACAAAAAAAAAAAAATAAGATAAAACATTTTCAACCAGAAATACAGACCATCCCAGACACAACTCGCATAGTGATTGTCCTCCATTTTTAATTCGTCTATTAACAAATCGCATTTCTACCTTTTGATTTGTTATAATTAAAGTTAATCAAGGCTGGGTTTTCTTTCATTTATTTGCTTTTACAGACTTCATTTCTTCTTTTCTTGACGATATAATGAAAATTTTCATTTTTCTTGGAGACATAATTTAGTTTATACTTCAAATATAAAAAACAACTTGAATTATCTATATAGGTTTTGTTGTGAAAATAATATATGTGTTGCTTAATCATCAAAGGAAATAAATGGCTTGGTTTCAAATTATTATTCTTTGCGTTCGAGCTGAAATCCACATTTCTACACGGAAATGCCCTTTAAACACACAACTAAAAATATATTAGACGAAGAAATATCATTATATTTATTCAAGAATACGCATTAAAACAAGTCATTTTAGAATGTAATCACATGTATGCATGCGCGCACACTCACACACTCATATTACACACACACACACACACACACATATATATATATATATATATATGTGTGTGTGTGTGTGTGTGTGTGTGTGTGTGTGTGTGTGTGTGCTGCATATGATTACACTCTGAAAAACAAAAACTCGCAAATCAAACAAATTTTCAATAAGATTATATATATTTATATATAGTGTCTTCTTTGTCTTGGACTTGACTACTTATATATTTGCTGCTTTAAATTTTTGTTGTTAGCCAATTTACCCTGACGAGTCGAAGGGTGAAACCTAGGTAGGTTTGTTGGATCTTGCATAGATTTTCTGTCTTTATAGCTCTACTTTCGTATTGATCGCTTTAATGTTAGGCTTTTCGTCTTGGGTTTTTTTTCTTTCCTACGAGTATTTAACTTTTTTTCATGTACTTCGTTTGTTTCCTTTTTTTACTTCCCCCTTTTCTTTTCGAGTTCGTCCTCGGTGTGTTGTTCAAGACAATCTTAAATATAGTATAACTATTACTAGTGTTAGCAGAGTTATTTTTGTTAATATTAAGATTGTTATAATTATTATAGTTATTATATAAATATATATATATTTCAACTATTTTCACAGAATAATATTAAATATCTAGAAAATATTTACTGCTCGAATAATGATTATCTGAGAACATAACTCTCAGACTACTTTCATTCTTTGTATTAAAATATTCAAAATAAAAATAACCTTCATACACATTTATATTTAGAAGTATACATATATATATATATATTTGATAGATAGATAGATAGATAGATAGATAGATAGATAGATAGCCAGTGAGCCAAGCATTTACGAAATCATGTGCGTGAGGAACTTTCACTTTAACTTCGTCCTTGTGCCATGTCCTGTTAAAGTAAATGCGTAGTTAAATCTAATTTATCTGTTTCAAATCCGATTTAAGATAAAAGTTTGTTTTTTTATGATAGGAGTATTAATATATAACAAAAATTATCATATGTATAGATTAATAAATAATCCAATTATGACAAAATGGGTTACATAACTTAGAAAACTTAGAAACCTGACGCTGAAAGCATTGTCCATCGCTGGTCACTAATATTTCCCATTTATATGGCAGCATTTAAGTTCCAAGTTGGTAAAAAGGACCAGTTTTTTTTAAGCTAAACAGACTGGGAAAGGTAAAAAGACTGAGATAGATAGATAGATAGATAGATAGATAGATAGATAGATAGATAGATAGATAGATAGATAGATACCAAATCATGTACGCGAAGAACGTTTCTTTTATTTCTTTCCTAGCGCCATATTCTTTTAAATTAAGTGCGTGGTTAATTCGATTTAAGCTAAAAGTTTTTTGGGGGTTTTTTTGTGATAGAAATATTAATATATAATAAATGTTTATATATGTATAGATTAATAAATAATCCAATGACGACAAAATGGGTTACAAAGGATAGAATACAACGAGAAAACTTTAATAGGGGAAGAACAATAAAAAACAGGGCTCAGGAAGACAAATCATGACGATTGACGCTGCATTAATTTTTTTTTTTTCAGATTGTACTGAAAGTTATCGGTAAGATCAATACAAATATAAAAAAACATGTACCTATTTTTCATGGACAACGCAAAGGCGTTTAACAACGTACGACAGGAAAACTTGATAGAAATGCTCGACTACCTTGATATATTCGGGAAAGGCATTAGAATGATCAAGAACCTATACTGACAGGATTAACTTGAATAGGAAAGAAAAGATTTCAGCAGATATACAAAAACAGAAAGGGTTTTAAGACAAGTATATGTTTTCTCACCGGATCTATGCAACCTGTTCGGCGAGGAAATTCTGAGGGAAATAGAAGCACTGCCAGAATTTGTCATTGGCCGGCACAATCTGAATAATATAAGATACGCAGATGATAGAGTGCTGATAGCAGACACGGAAAGGAAACTACAAAACATCTTCTAAAAGATGGCTAAAGAAAGTGATAAGGAAATATTAAACATATACTACAAGAAAACTGAATGCGTGGTCATCAATAAACAGAGGAGACAAAAATACCAATTACAAGTTGAGGATACTGAAATCAAGCAGGTACAGAAATTGAAATACCACGGAAGCGTTTTAACAGAGGACGGACAATGCAACACTGAGATCTGACAGCGTATTGATATGCTCAAGGATGCATTCCAAAGGTTGAGTAGAGTATTCACAAACAGGAAGATTTCATTGGAAACAAGAATCACTAGACTGTTATCTGGTACTAGCAGTATAGCCCGGCGTTGTTCAGGTGTAATAAAAGCTTTAAAAAAATCCATGGTCATGGAACTAAGACTCTTTGGACGTTGGCACGAAAGACTAAAAAGCAATAGTTGTTCCCAGTTAAAGCGAAACCGTAGACTGAAAGAAAAATGAATGGATGTAAGTCAAATTTTGATTTCCTGGTATCGATATAAAATTTTCTGCATTATTGTAAGAACTGCAACCTTGAAGCTTCTGAATATCGTTTCTTATGTCTTTGTCAATGAGTGTATCAAATTTGATTAAAATCGGACCACTCCTTTTATAACCCGATTTTTTCGATTATCGAAATTTATCGGGGGGGGGGGGGGCACAAAACCTAGCTAAGAATACTCGCTTATAGTACAACTGTGTAAATTTTCATGGAAATCGATTCAGCCATTTCGGAGTCTATAGTTAACGGACACACACACACACACACAGACAAAATTCAATTTATAAATAAGTTTAGATCTGTCCTCCTAAATGGCAGCAAACGCTGGCCAATCTCATCAAGGATGAAGGAGAGACTCGAAGCAACAAAAATATGGGTCTACGGAAGGATACTGAGGATACTTCGAGCATAACATATAAGCAATGACAAGGTTTTGGAGAGGAAGCTAACGAAAATTAAGCGTATACTCACCATCAGGAAGAGACAGCCGAGATTTCTGGAACACATAATGAGGAAAGAAGGCCTGGAGAATCTAATACTCACTGCACGGAAAGGGGAAAGTAGCGTGGAACATACTTAATGGGCTTGAGCAAGTGGATGGTGGAAAGAAGTTTGGGAGAGATATCAAGAGAAGAAATGTTAAGAACGACAAAGGATATGGGCAGTTGAAGTCCATGATCACCTACGTCCTGAAGGGAGACGTCAGATAAAGGAGAAGTAGTATGGATGCAAGAAATCGGAAAGGGTTTGATAATTGAGAAGTGCGAGAAAAGAAACTGTTAGAATAAAATATACGCTTAAATTTAGCTACTTTTTCATTAAACGTAGATGCCAAATTAGTATTAAATTCATGTGGTCGAGATTAGCAGGGAGGAGTGCTCATTAGAACAATTCCGATGGAAATATGTAAAGACAGAGAGAAGCCACATCACGTCGGTTGAAAAGTAACTGAAGAAGTTCCCTGTCAGGAGCGATAACATTACAAACCTTTCGATTTTTTCAAGAATCTTCAAATATATACCCGGACCACCCGACCAAATATGATAGCCATATTCAGTGGGTTAAAACTTTCAATTATTTGGTGTTCGAGTTTGAATTTTGTTTAACGGCATGGCTTCTGCTCCGCCTAAGCACGAATTTACACGAGATACTAGATTAGCAACTAGGTCCCACCCTTTTAGAGTTAAACAAATAAGATGTAACCGTAAATTCTACTCCAACAGCTTCTTTTCTCGCGCTTCCCGCCTGTGGAACTCCCTTCCACAAGTCTGCTTTCCCGACAGTTACAATCTCCAGGTGTTTAAATGTAGGGTCAATAGACACCTCCTATCACACTAACTCCCAACTATTCTCAGAACACTCTCATCTACCCAACCCTCATTCTCGGTATCCTTACCCGCCTATCACCCACCCTCTGACATTTTCTATATTTAATCATCCTTTCTCCACTCTACGTAGCCCCCTGTGCAGTAGTGGCAGTGACATGCCTTGCTCGGGGTGAAACGCTTATAAAAAAAAAATATCAACCTCTGTGGGGTTTTTAATGCCAAAAAAGTAGGATTTTAATGTATTTTCTTAATGTTCGGTTATAGTGAGAAGGTTGTCTTAGTCAAATTTTAAGAATAATTTTTGTTTTTATTCTTTTTTATTTTACAAAAGAGAAAATGTCTTCTAGCTTTGTATTAAAAAATGTATTAAAAAATGTGTTATGGTAATACTTTTTTCTTAAAAAATGTATTTTTTGCAATATTTTTCCTTCAAAAATCTATATTTTCTATAAAAGTCTATTTTTATGTATATATAAAAGTGTATTTTTATACTTTCATAGAGTTTTGACCCCAGTTAATTATTTTCCCATAACTGGGACCCTAACAGGTGCTACCACTCCGGGTCAGAGTGAACTTGAGAACAACAGCAATTAAGAAGTGGTTACATGCTCCTCACAACCTTCCAATTCAAGACCTTGCTGCCGATACAGTTTACCGTCATGCCCAGGACTGTCGATTATTTGTTTTTTGTGAATGCTTAGTAGATTTGTCCCGTTGTATGCTTCAGAAGTATTCAGACATTGTTTGCTCCCACTTTCCGTTATACTATTTTTGCTATAACTTTAATGTATTAATAGAATATTTTCCTTATATTATCGAAATTCATATAGTACTCAGCCTTGGTGTTATGAAGAAACTTTTTAACCAGAAAACAAATGCAGTCTATGCATTTAACACATACAAATTCACAACATTAACAAATTTTTCATCCTTGATAAAAACTCATTTGCGATCCATAGAAAACATGTTATTTTCAAGTTTTTTTTTTTTCATTTTCAGGACAGGAGATATACAGTACATTTGTTGGAAGCATTTATCTTCATAAATTAGTGGGAATAATTTTTATCCCTTGGGAACAATGATTTAGCTCTAACCTTTTCTTACTAACTGCCATTTGTTACCTCATAAAATATTTTTCAACCATAATACATTAACAACAGATGTTATAAAACCAAGACGTTTGGGCAATTAGGAATTCAATAGCATTGGTGATATTTTCTAAAAGTTATTAAAAATTATACTGAATATGCTCATATAACTGTGTTTTTCCAGCCCTTCGTTAGTTTGCACGACAGTTGTATTCTACCAATAATGCATCAATTAAAATGTCAGCGGTTAAAACTAGTTTTAATAAATTTTGCTCTAAATCGTTCCTTCAAAAATACTCAAGTTCTATATATCAAAATGTGAAGCTAACCAGTAAAAATAGTTTCAATTATTTGACTCAGCGTCTTTAAATTAACTAAAAATTATGTAACTTCTCTTGCACTGTCCAGTTTAAAAAAATGAAACTAGATTTAACTCAAGGACATTATACACTCCATATTTAACCCCTACCTGAAGTAAGAAGCAATCCATATTTATATAATGACAGTTACAAATATATTTTCAACGCCCATTCTTATCTCAGAAATAACTTTTTTTCTATAAGTACATGCTCATACATAAATTCGTTCAGTTCCATTTTAAAACATGTTGAATAAAGATTAACTCGAACTCAACCTACTTTTAATGTAATACACTTAACCAGCAAACATAAATTAAATCTCTTATATGTGCTAGCAGTAGATAAGCGGACATTTATGCCTATATAGCTTACGTTTATATTACTCTAAAAGCTTATATAATACCCGCTTTAAATTTGCTTGGATGCGTGTCTTCAAGTACTACGCTGAAGTATGTTTATATGTAAGTACATTCAATTACTAATATTCAATTTCCGAATGAAGCGTTTGATATGTGAATTTCTTCGGATTTGTTTATTCATGCTTCTTATAGAGCACAGGGCAGAATTTAATGCATCGTACATATTAAGCCTCACGTGTTTTACGCAGATGCGTGTCAAGGAGTGGTTACAAACCTATTTTCAGGTTAATGTCGAATATATTCAGAGTGCGATAAATAAATTGTCGGAATTTTACATTTCAAATTTCGTGCATGCAGAGTATAGCAGAGTATAAAGAGTACTATGATGCAATATACTACGGGAGAAATTTGAACCAAACGCCGAGAATCTTGACCGATCCTTCCATCCAGAGTAAAGATCCGGGAAGAGAAACTTTTTTCTTCGCCCCCAAATGCATGCCAACAGACTAGGCTGATCTTGCTCCTTTTCTCATTTTGTATCATTAGATCTCTTTGCTGACTATGGTAGAAATCTGAAAACGGCATTCCTTGCGGGAAGCTCCAATACGAACATTTCAGTGTATTTAAGCGTGAATCTAAGAACAGTACTTTTTCGAAAAAAGTTGGATGAGTCTAATAGTCTGATGATAGCTCTATTCATACTCACATAGAGCCTTACTCCATACGGAGGGCTATATCAAGGGCCTTATGTGTATGCGGTTAGTTGAGCGAGACCAAAAAACTTTTTGTACCACCGAAGATCAACTGAAGCCAAGGATTATGGCAGCATTCACCAACATATACAAGGAGACCATGCAGAAGATTTCTATATGAAATTTCAAAGTTGTCTGCAGGCGGTGATTAAAGCCAATGACGATTCTATTGAATAAATCTATTTAATATTTCAAAATATTACTGTGTAATTTTGGTAAATATATTTAAAAAATGTCAGTTTTATAGAGGGAAAAAGAGACAGGGGAAATCAATGGATAACATATTTGAAGGACCTAATCAGGTGGATGACGGAGCGAGAGTTCCATGGTGTAACAGAAGGCGTGCTCAGAGCCACCAGGGATAGGGAAACGGAAAGCCATGATCGCCTATGTCCTGAAGGGACAGGGAACATAGAAGAATACGGCTGCTTATCCATCGCACTCTGTATATGTGTTCCGAATGAATTAAACTAATCGAACATATACTAAATACCAATCTTCTTCATCCGATCATCAATTGTTTCTTTCTTTTTATCTAAACTACTCCTTGATTTTCTCTGGGGATTTTCTGATACTCTTTCTTACCCAGCAATATTTTCTCGTTTTCTTTCATGGTATCCATTGCATCTATTCAAAAGCATGTTTCTCTTTTTCTTAAGCTAGAAATCTTTCTTTCTTTCTTTCTTTCTTTCTTTCTTTCTTTCTTTCTTTCTATGCTATGCCTTCACATATTCCTTTGAATTGTCTTTCTTTATTTACCCCTCTCTCTCTCTTCTTTCTTTCTTTCTTTCTTTCTTTCTTTCTTTCTTTCTTTGCGATCCAGTCACATATTCTTTCGACTTTTATTTCTTCATTTGCCTATAACCTTCTTTCTTTCCAATTAGTCATATACTTACATAAATTTTCAACTATGTTGCAACTGAATTGTTAGAGACATTCGTGTATATATATAAATATATATATACATATATAGTCATTCACAGACAGATCTGTTTCGCTGTATCACAGCTCATCGGTACGGTTAGACAGCCGATTGCTTTTTACCCAGGATTGAAACTCGACCGAATTGGCGATAGTCGGCGATTCTAACTCTAAGCTATGGGCGCTCAGTAAAAGGAGGCATACTTTTTAGCGTGTATATTATCATTTTACACGTTCAACAGCTGAGAGTGTTCTAATTCATTGCTGAATGAACGATGCATAGATGCCAGAGTAGCTAGTGTTTTTCAAAATCTACCATTCTTCCAGAGTGCTCAATCAGGGTGTGAGAGCGTAAATAGTCATCCGCAAACAGATGTGTTTCGCTGTATCACAGCTCATCAGTACGGTTAGACAGCCGATTGCTTTTTACCCAGGATTGAAACTATAAATTACAGTTTAGACCATGAAACAAATTACAAACTACTACAAACTGTACCTTTTGTTTCGACATTGAAAGTACAATGTCTCATCAGGTAGTAGACGTTATTTTTTGAAGGGAGATGAAAAATTAATTTCCTTATATTAGTACATTTTGTGTGAGCGGTAAGTGGGTAGAGAAAATGAGAAAACAAAATTGGGAGTTGTAAAGTAGATACTGAACAAAAAGAAGAAAATGGGAGAGAAGGAGAGAGGTGGTGAAGGGATATGTTGAACAAGTTTAGAGACAGGCGCCAGGTTTAACAGTATAAAAATATGGTGAATTACAGCCTTTTATGACCTGGATTTTGGGTTTAACAAAGTGGAAGAAGAAAATGTATATGTTTTGGGAGGGAGTAGGAGAGGATCGAAGGAAGAATAGAAAGGAATTGGTAGTGGATAAACATATCTATATTAGTGAAGTATAAGGCTACAAATTTTTTGAAGTTTTTTGAATGGATGGGCAAATCCTATATCATAGACGTAGAAGTTTTTAAGGGTTTTTTATAGAATTTCAACCTATTTTTTTTAAGGAAAACCTTAATTAGGTCATAATTTGTAGTATGAAATAAAGATAAAATTGAAGGCAAAAATATATAAGAGAAATCATACAGTTAAAAATGAATATCGTGGTACTAAGATTAATACTATAAAAGTTTATCATTTCCAGAGATCCAAAGTTTAGATTTTGTAATTTTAGCATGATTGTAAGGTTAGTTACATAATATGTTTGCAATTTACTGTGGTTTCATGCCTCTGGTTTAATAGTATGTCGCTTCTCATGTATATAATGATTTCCATTTTTTCTTTTAGGCGGAGGAAACATGGTTCCTTTACCGATTTAGATGTTCTAGCCTGTTTGAGGATTTTTCGTTTAACTTTAGGTGTTTTATTTTCGTTATTAACTTCCAAAAATATTTAGAAAGTGAAGTTATATTTTGTTTGTCTTTGTTATTGAAGGATGAGAGGTGACTGTAAAAGCGCTTTTTAAAAGAGTTCGAAGTGCTTTTACCATCACCTCTCATCATTCAATAACAAGGACAAACTATGCCCGTAAGAGGAACCTGAGTGTTAATTGCCATTCACGATGAGAGAAAGAAGTAGGTAAATGGTGTCCCTCATCCGAGTGCACACTTCACAGGGACGGGAAATTCTTACTGGTGTCTTTTTTTTTTAGGAATTTACTATTCCTATCCGCTTGCGAATACATTCGATCTAGGCAAACGATACGAAACGTATATTGACGAATAACAACGCTAGACATACCCAAACCACCTTCAGAAGGATGGAGGCAATAGGTACCCTGACATAACTTGAGAACTATGCCTCTCCTTAAGTAGGAGAACAAGACCCCTAACTAACTGCATACGAATAGGAAAGACTTGGTAAAAAAGAATTGGGGAGATATGCGAAACATACTTCAGCTCTTTAAAGGAAAGATTCCACCGCTCTCGACCGTTTTCCATACGTCTGACTAATTCATTTCCAGCAATAGTTCGCGACTGAACCAAACGCCGAGAAACTTGACCAGTCCTTCCATCCAGAGTAAAGATCCGGGAAGAGAAACTTTTTTCTTCGCTCCCAAATGCATGCCAACAGCCTAGGCTGATCTTGCTCCTTTTATCATTTTGTATCATTAGATCTCTTTGCTGACTTCGTCAATCTCGCTCCTTCTCGAAAAGTCATTAGAATAGGCCGTGTAACTGGCTGTGGTTGTAGCACCAGGCAAGAAAATTCCGCGTAGGAAGCGAACAGATTCGCTTTGAAATTGCAAAGGAAAGGCTCCAACTCAAGAATGTAAAGCAAAGGCGAAAGCGGATAACCGTGACGAATGGAACGAGACCACACGGAAGGATCTGATCGTACCTCATTCACTTCCACCAGCCTATCGAGAAACACCTACAAATGTGAAGTATGAAAGTACGGCCCGAAACCAGCGGCCGAAGGGAAAGTCTCCACAAAAAGAAAATCAACACCATCGAATGCCTTGAACCGATCAAAATTGATCAGCGTGGATTCATTCTCGACTTGCTCGATAATTAAGCGTACCAAATAAAGGTTGTCCTAAACAGTCCTACCTTTCATAGTAGAAGTCTGCTCAGAGTCAGTCAAACTAGGTAGAAAAGCCTTCAAACGGTTGGCTAAGATCTTCAACTCTGTATTTAATATCATAAAAGACCAAAAGTTAGCTACCCCATCCTCACTGTTCTTGTCTTTGCGTATTAACTTGATTACACCTCTGGTAAAACGTTCCTGTGGCTTAGGAAAATTGATGCGCATATTCTTCATCATGTTCACCGTATTTTTAATAGACAGTAGATATTTTAGTTATTTGATCCTGTTTCTGTAATTTTTGGCTCTCTCAGCCTGGATTTGAGAAAAACGGCAGACGACCTCCTCTAAATTGTATGGTACTTTAGATGCTTTTTGTTTTCTTTTCTGTCAACAGAGAGGCTTCCTTGTTTTTTGATCAGCAGAAGCTTCTATAATTTTTTAGTGAAGGACTAAATGTAGCATGATGTCGTTTGAAGGATTTTTTTTACTGAAGGTACTAAAATCTCGGTCGAGTGTGATAAATTAGCAAATAAACTAGTAAGTGGATGATTGACAAGGTAATGACTTGATAACAGAAGAGGAAGATGTAGAGACCTAGAGGCGGGATCAATTGGCACAACTGTACAGGCAACGAGCAAGGTATTTTCAGAGAATGTAGGCCGTAAACGGGACCTAACCAAGCGGTTAAGCACTCAGTTCTCAGTCACTGTCATGCCTATCACAGGATAGACCAAAACAACAATGTTGGATGAAGGCCTTTTGCTCTGGGAAGAAACAGAAAAAAGAAACCAGTCTCTCTACACGTTCAGCACGTTGGTTTTCTTCTGATAACTATGTCAGGCTCGCTACATCAAGAGAGTTGTGAACGAAGAGAAGGGATTTCAGATCGAGTATGATCAAAAAATTCACCGTTCGTTCAGTTTTTTGTTGGTATTTTGGCCGTTTTTGGCCTCCATATTTGTGTTTTTTGGTCATTTTTCCGGTGTATTTTCAGCATCTAAATCATTAATATTTTCTCAGATTTCGATTTTTTTTTCTTTTATCGGGTGACTTAATCTTTTTGATGGTCCCAAAAGAGTCTTTCTTGATTAGCCGACGTTTGTCAGCCATTTTGCAATGTGTGATTATTCTACACATTTTTCTTATTTTCGCGCAAAATGTATATGTAAGTGTGTGTAAATATATACATATATATAATGCAAAGAACATTTTAAAAAAAACTTCCACTTAAAGAAGAAAATATAATTTGACAATACAAAAATTATCCTAATAAGGCAAAGAAAGAAACTGAAAAACGGAAAACACGTGTTTTACAAGCCGAGGAGGAAGTAAAAAAACAAAAAAAACATGGATAAAAGTGATGAGAAAATGGTGAAAGAAAACATGTGATAAGAAAAAAAGTTCTTAGAAAAATAGGCCATCAAAAAAAAAAAGAAATGAAACTACTAAAAATAAATAAACAAAGAAAAAAGACAAAAAATAAGAAAGTTTGTCAAATAACAGACAAGCAAAAATAAAACACTATAAATAGTTCACTGAATTAAGCTTCGAAATAAATATAAATATTTGGAATTATATACACTAAAATATTAAATAATGCACGAGAAAAATTAAATGTTCGCTAAGCAAAAGATAGAAATAAAAAATACCCTTCTAAAAAAAACAACTAATGAACGATGATAAACAAAATTAAAACAAAATCCCAGAATACGGAGGTGACACATTATCACAGACGTATGCAAGATCGATAAACACGAGCTGTTCGGGAGTGATACTAGCCGTCAACTCGCCGCCACGGTCCCAGAAAGGGCACATCTGAGGACAGAGGTAGAAGACGGGGGCAGCCGTTTCCTCTAAACCAAGATCACACCGATGACAGTCGGACAAATCTGCCCTAACCCATTTGAAGGCCATGTCATTGAGAGTTATAAAGTTCAGAATCAGCCACTAGGTAAGCAGAAACTCAGGGTTACTGAGGTAATTCGCCGCTGGCACCCATGACCAAAAGAAGCACGACTCAGTCACCGACAAGCCGAGCCGATCACGTAGAGTCCTTCGTCGCGACCCCATTCACTAATACACGATAAAACGGCCTCCGAAGCCAAGAAAAATCAGTAAACCGAGAAATGACCCGCAAAGCTATTCGACACTCGAGCAAGAAATTCGATTGATTTCGGGGTCTACGTTGGCGCTCAACCCTCGAAATGGGTTAGCAAAGGCGTCCCTAACACTCCCAGCCAAAATCAAATTCTCTGTCAACACGCGACATAGGAAAGCCAATCTCGAGACATGTCGATGACTCATCACGTTTGGCATTCCCAGTCCAACTTGATACGGACGTTTAGAGCAGACTTCTTTGTTGACCAGATGCTTGCGTCCACCCCACAACAAGCGCTCGATCGCATTCACGTAGTCATCACAAACGCTCGCATTCAAGTTGGCTAGTTTAATACACATTTCTAAGTGTTACCCTTTAGACATAGACTCGACGGAAATCTGCAGGATTCAGGATCCCGACAGATTGTCCCAGATACCGGTACCAATTTCGGATATAATTCGTCCGTCCGTGCCAATACCGTTGACGTCCGTAAGGAACGTAAGTTTTATGGCTCTAGACAAAGAGGGATGGAGGATTACTGGAACCCTCCCAGTACAAAGTAAATAAAGTTTCTTCATTTTCAGTGTCCCTATGTGGGACATCTTCATTTTGGAAAAGGCTTCAGTGGGCCCCTCCAAGATTTCCCAGTCCCTAAAGTTACCTCCGATGTTTTGGACAAGAGTCAATACCCAAGAGGCATTGGAAAAATTGTTTGGATCTTCGATTGACTTGCCGTCAACCGACGAAAGTCTGAATAATGGCCTTAAAAGGGCCTTACTCTGTGAGGAGAGGTCCCTTTCTAAGCCTTGTTTGTCTATCTTGCAGACACTGTATTTTTATAAATATTTTGTTTTTTCTTTTTTTTTTTCAGTGTCTGGTCTTGGGGAAGATTTATCTTATTTGGGGGAGGATCTTTTTTGTTTGTGGGAGAGTTTATCAACGTTTGGGGAGGGTTTATCTGCTTTTGGGGTGAGTATATCAACTCATACGGAGGATTTTTTCTGATTGAGAGTAGGACTAGGATGGAGATGAAATAAGTCTAACAGGAGAAGAGGATTGACCGCTCCCCTTACAGTTATCGATGCAGGCGCGAATTAGGACTTGGTTGCAACCAGGATCCGTCCACCCTGCCTCGATCTGCTTTCAGATCTTTTTTTAATATCAACCTCCTCCTGTTGCTCTTTTTAGACACAGGGGGCGTCCGGGGGAGGTATTTCTTCGCAGTCCATCCTCCCATCTTCTTTTCAGCTAGTTGTTGCTGCTGTATATCCTGCTGTTGTGCTCTTGTCTTTTTGGCTGGTGATGATGCTGTAAGGACGTCCAGCTGGGGGGAGAGGAAGCTGCCTTCCTTCCCTTTCTTACAACCTCAGTCCATCCACCTGAACTTGCTTCTTGGCTGGCTTTTTTTTTCATTTACCGTCTGTGATTTTTCCACCGCCATTTTACTGGCGGCACGTATTCGGCCACTGCTTTTCTTGTGAGGCACATTTTCTTTTTCTTGTGAGGCACATTTTCGATAAGCGCCCCGCTGCTCCACACGTCCAACAATGTGGTCGCCGGACGAATAGCTTTTTGCCGCGACAGACCAAAATGTCGGGCACTTTTAATAAATTGGTACGCTCTAGAGTCACGTGAAGCTAAACATCCTCCGTCAAGAACACCCACCCTACTTGCCACTTGAGATAACTCCTCGACTGAGCCAAACTGTGAGAAGAATTCCCCAACATGGTCACAGAAGATCTTCACTGGCCCTCTATATATGATGATTCTACTTCGGCGGGTTTTCATGTATTCCGTTTGAAATCTGACTCCCTTTGTTATTGCTGCCAATACCTTCGATTCTTCTGATCCAAGAAGCACGCCCCACATTGCCCGGGCTCGTTTTGCTAATATTTTGGGGACAATGTTTAGGCATTTGGGGGCCCCTCCATGCTCTTCCTGCTGACACCAATACATCTCCGAATGTTGACATCTGATGTCAACAGGGAGATCGTTTTACCTGCAACCACATTGACAACTTCTGGAACGGCCTCAAAATCGTTCCCATTTAGAATTTCCTTGTCTGGCTGTTGCACTTTTTCATAATATAAAGAATCCTTTTTTAGGGAGATTTATTCCTCACCGACGGTAAAGGTGCAACCGTCGGTGATGGCTGGCGAGAATGAGCCATAGTGGTTTTCGTCTCCCCGCAATACACAAATATTTCAACAAAATTTCTACAAAAATCTAAAGGATTATTATATACAATATAAATGGTTAAACGTTGCTGAATGTAACGTACTCACGCAAAGAAGATCATAAAATCGTATTTGTCAATTACAAATTACATTTAACAAAGTGTGAAGTCCAAAGTTCCTTTAAAACAGCTATATAAAAACAAAATAAAAATAAAAAAGACATTAGTAGGTCAGAAAAATCACGTGTGAGACGAGACATCGACTGACCAGAAACGAGAGTGAACCGAATGTAAGCTTTAATGAACCCAGTATTTACACGAGCATCCAATATAGGTGGGATGTCACAGAAAGATGATTTTTATCGAGGGTCATTTCAAGCGCCTACCTCCGAGGAAAGATTCTCTGTAGACGCTGTATACGCGTGGTCGGACTTTCGTTTATTTTCCCAGACGAAACCATCCCCTTAGGCATGGCATCGACTGGATTCCTGTGTGCTCGAAGGCAGAGAGTCCGACAAAGTCAGAGCTTTGATTAACTCGGTATTTACCCGAGCCTCCCCACAAAGTTAGTATGTAGCTCAAGGGCAATTTTACAGTAAGATATTCCGAACGCGTATGATACTCAACAATATCGAGTTGTCAGTTGAAATAACCGAATGTAGCAAAAAGAGAAGCAGTCGAATAATTCAATAGGGTCCCGCTAAGGATACACAAACCCAAGTTAATCGTATTTTTTTTTATATTGATGATGTTATTGTATTCTTTGACGTAATTCATTTTCTTGAAAGTATGTTACGGCGCTGCTACTCAACTCTATCATTTTAAAATATTTTTACTGTATTTATTTATAAAATAATGCGATAATTTTAATAGCATTATTAATGTCAAAGGCTCGGAACGAGAAACCGAGGAGCCGAGTTCGAATTCCAGTTGAATCCATTGTATTCACTTACGCGCAAATACCCTTGGGAAAGGTATTAATCCGTCTATTCCCTCCAGTTATGGGTTAAATAGCAGGATAGATTGGGTTCTATAGCCCTGGTCGACAACCAGTCTACCGCAGAAAGCAATGGCAACCTACTGCGGGATAATCTTCTGCCCAGTCAGTCATGTCTCTTTCGAGACATGATCGCCTAAGCGTGTATCACGTATGGCACTTAACTGACTGAATGTCAAAGGAAAGAGAAATAATAAAATAAGCATTTTAGAGTTTAAATTGATTGTATGAAAATGAAATAAAATATTTAAGTCTACATAAAAATAACATTGAAAACTTTATTTTTATTTTCACGAGTAAAAAGAAAATATTCAAAAACTTAAGAAAGATTGAAGGTCAGTGATATTTTATTTTATTTTTCGATTTTTAATTTCCAAATTAAAGCACCCGTGAAATGGTAAATAAAGAACCGAGAAAATATTTTTTATGAATTTTAATTATATTAATCATGCAAACATGTTAATCTTAAATTTTTATCGAAAAGATAGTAATTAGTAAATGTGACAGGGAAGTGTAAAATCATAGTGAAAAATGGCTATTTAATGAAATTTCTTTAAATAGGGATATTTTTTTAAAAATAACTTTTTAAACAATTTTTTTGAAATTAAAATTTAATTAATTTTTTTTTTTTTTGGTTAAGAGATTTAAAATATAAATTTTATTCACGTAAATTACACATTTTTGTGTTTTATTTTCATACCTTACAGTGCAGATATCCCAAAATATTTGATAAAATGTATAGCTTGTCGAAAAAGGTTCACAACTTGATAAAAGCATCTTTTATCGACAATATAATTTTAAATGTTTCCGTGATCACTAAGAGAAAAGACTAAGCTATTGTTTAATTATCTTATTAAATTTTGAAATACTTTCTAGCACGCACAAAATTTAGTTAAATATTTTTTTTCCGACGGCGAAGTCACCATTGATTAGTATTATATATGTCAGCGTATATTTCTTCTTTTTTTGCGGGTAGAACACATTAATTTCGAATTTTTTATAAAATCAGGTAATTGCCAGATTTTAATGAAGTTTTCAAAACTTATTCACAAATAAAATATACAAAAATTAAATATGATGAGAATTAAAGATGTATATTGCATAAATGTAAATCATTTGAAAATGTTAATCATTTTTTTTTTTTGGTCAAATAGATGCATTATTTGCCGAACATCTTTCCTAGATTGTGAGATGAAAAATGCAATAAAGCTAGAAATTATTTAATTAAAATTGCTTTTATCAAAAACATATATTAAAGATGTTACTGTCTTGAGAAAAAATTAAATGAATTATGAATGGTTACAAGATTTGTTTTCATTTTCGTTGACATTTTAATTAGAATAGATTATTAAGTTTTATTTTTTCTTTAATTCAGTTTTAATGTTATTTCGATTTACTTTCGTTACACATAGTTGATAGTTCTAATTCCATATGTCTTTGAATATTTCAGTTTTTCTCTTTGCTAACTCTATCAGTTTTTGTTTTCTCTGCTAAACGCAGTGATTAAACTCACAAAAGTTTGGGTCGTCACTTTTAAATTAATCAATCTTTTCTTTTATCCACTAGGTCATGTGTCATTGTTGAGTGATTTTTTAACTTCTAAACCTAAGAATTTAGAATTTTTTCCAGAGCTTATATTATGATTTTTTGTTATTGTCGTTTTTCTCTAGCTCTCGCTATCTCTGGTCCTTTGTCAACTTCGGAGATCTTTTACAGAGGCTACAACAACCGAAACGTCATAAAAGTTGTATTAAGACAATGTAACAATGTAAATAGTTTAAATTAAAATATCTCATCCCAGTAATATAAACAGTTTATATATATTGATTTTCTCAAGTACTTTAGAAAATCTCGAGCATTTTCAAGAAGTAATGGGGTGTTTTTTGTGGTAGTTAGACTTATTTGGTTAAAACATGAATAAAAGGGGTTGCTTTTTATTTCAATGTTCAACGACTTGACATGAAGTTATTTTCCAGCCTTCTTCAGATTCCCTTTAAGATCACTCTGGGGCTGAGTGAAAGTTCCACTGTAATTTTTGTCCCCCACATCGTTTGTTTTTCATTTTGTCGACTGCACACTATAGAAAGGTCAGTTGGAAACAGTCCTTGAGAAAATTAGCACTATGACGCAATTCACTCCGCCAGAAATCTAAAAACACCATGCTATAATGCTTGAAATTCCCACTGAAAGCAGCAATACAAACATTTCAGAATGTTTCGGTCTCAATTTGAAGAGAGTGCAAAGAATTTGGAAAGAGTTAAATGAGTCTAATGGTGATTACCTAGGTGTTTGGAGTTGTCAAAGTGATGGTGACGTTATGCCTTCATTGTTCTTTTGAATCAATCCAGAGGCCTACATCAAGTACCTTGAGGAAGAAGTACTTTCCTGCGTCCAGAGAGTGGCTTCTAGAAGAGCTTATGTCTAGCAACAAAACTCTGCACCATGCCACACAAGAAGGATAAATTAGTCAAGGCTGTCGGACAATTTCTGTGGCCATATGGCTACTTAGATCTGACACCCTAACTTCCCAGACTGAACTTCCGCATACATTATTAGGTGAGGTGTGCAAAAATCGCATAGTCTCTCGAAAATTCGGTTCCGGGAATTACTAGAGGTTCTCGGATATCATTTCTCATTTAGACTCCTATAAGACAAGAGGAGGTGATGGAATCACAGCCGTCGTTCTAAAGAAATGTAGTTCCTACCTTTAAGAAATCTGATACTATCATCCTCCAACTATCTCTATTCACCTCTTACCATTTTTCGGCGATATATTCGAGGCTATAATCAATGGCAAAGTATTTAAGCTTCTTACCCCTCACGACCTAGTCTCTGACAAACAGTATCGCTTTTGCTTAACCAGGGCTACCGCTGATGTACCAATGACCATTACGAATGTTTACAAAGCTCTTGATGATAACGGTGAAACTCGAGCTGTTGTCATAGATATCTTAAAAGTGTCTGACATGGTTTAGCATGCTGGCCTTCTACACAAATGACAGTACTATGATTTTTTTTTTATAATCGTCTCATCCCAAGCAAGGCAGAACTGCCACTGGTGATCAAGGGGTTACTTAATAAGAGAATGAAGCGAGAGGAGAACAAGTCAGTAGTTGTAGGAGAATGGCTAAGAGAAGGATCGATACATTGGTGTAAAGAGAACTGCGTGAGAGTAAAGTGTAAAGTGAGAAGAAGGATGGGAATCATGGATATAAGAGATGACAGTTGAAATTGCATTTAAATTCTTGGAGATTGTAGCTATCAGGGAAACAAGAATACGGAAGGGAATTCCACAGGCGGGAAGTGCGAGAAAAGAAGCTGAGAGTAGAAGTTGTGATTGTTTTCACAATAAAAGGATTTGACCTTGTTACCAATCTAGTCGCTCGAATAAATTTATCCTCTGCAAAAATAAAATCTTTGGCTTAATCTTTTGGCCAAGCGCTACGTTACCACGTGGAGCAACAAAAAGCGAAGTTAATCGGAGCAAAATCCGTGAATATATTTGTAAAAGTGGCAGAGGGAAGCCACAACTTTTCGGTGAGAAAAATAGACTGTAATCGGGCCACGAAGTCAAGATCGACTACATTGCAGATTTTTGTGGGGATCTTGTCGGGAAACCCCAAAGTAAACAGCAGAGGCGCCCAACCAGATATGACAGCATTATTCAATGTCCAGGGGCTGGTAGATTTGAAAATGTTCATGAGGGATTTAGAAGAGAAGAACTTCCTTGCTCGACACAGTAACCCGACCTTCTTAGAAATAGATTCAGCTATTAATTCAATGTAGTAGTTCCACTTAACGTAAGCTGAGAGGGTAAGACTGAGGAGGTGCAGTGCATTGCTCCCAGGAAGTCTAGCGTGATCCACGCTGATGGCAGCTAGGAAAGTTTGTCTATGATAGTCAAATGATAGCAGCTTCGTTTTGGAAGCATTAAAGTTTAGGAGGTTTTTCTTACCCCAGTCTACCACTGACTGGAAGTCCTTATAGGGGGCAGCAGTAAGACTTCTCAAACTCATAAACACTTTGGCTGTCCGTGTCGGGCAACATAGTTTCAACATCCGTAGTTAAAACAGTGAGCTATGGCTGCAGGGTATTCAGTAGGGAACCATGGCATACAGGAGGGTTATAAAACCCTTTATTCTAGAAAGGAATCATTCGGAGATTACGGTGTCAGTTTTGGAGTTTGAAGAAGTTTGGGAGAGAAGGTTCTGACATATAAGACCGAAAACTGCCAGAGTCTGCCTTCTTATAGCCAAAAACCGTTCCATAGAACGGTATATGAATAGATGTTATTGGTTTGGAGTCAATCTGAACACTGATTAGGGAATGATAAGGAATGGGTGGGAATAAAAATGGATGTCAAAACGAGAAATCTTCTCGTTTTCTACCGAATGCATCATTCTAAGGCAGGTGTTAATCATTTGTCTGCCTTCATATCCGAAGAAGGCAGATGATTAGCTCTAGAACTGTCTTACAAAAGTACAAGATTAGTCTTCAAAAATACCGGGATACTACAAAAGACTGGATGACGATCTGTATAAAAGAGATGAACAAAAAATAGAATTTATTCAGTAGTAAAGGAAGCTAACAAATTCAAAAGTGAATGAAGAAGTGCAAACAAACCATAATGCATCTATTGCAATGGCAAAGAATCTAAAAAGGAAAGCAAAAGCAAATACAATGTGCCAAGTTCATTAATGATGACGAGATAAGCCTCTCCGTAGTCAGTACTCTACCCGTGCTAAAGAAACTGATCTTCTATTCTTGCACTTTCCGCCTGTGGAATTCTCTTCCGTTTACTTGCTTCTCCAATAGCTAGAATCTCCAAGAATTTAAATGTAAAGTCAATAGTCATCTCCTATCTCACTAACTTGCATCCTCTCTCTCTCTCTCTCTCTCTTTCTCTCTCTCTCTATCTCTCAGGCTCCTTTCTCCGTCCACTAGTCTCATCAGTACTTTTATCTTTCTATTACCCACTTCCTGACACCCCCTGTAATAAGTCAATCTTTCTCATAGCTTTCCTTCTATGTAATCCCCTGCACAACAGTGGCAGTAATATGCCTTGCTTGAGGCGATACGATTATAAAAGAAAGAAGACAAATCCCGTACGTGTTAGGGGTAACGTAGAGCAGGGTTAAAAGCCGAAGCCAAAAGTTTTATTTTTGCACAGGATCAATTCTTGCAAACTAGAAATTGCCAACAACATTTACTGAAAAATTGTGTTAACCCAAAATGCAGATTCCTGTGTAAATATTCAGAAACAATTGTCCACCAGTTGCACGGTTTTTGCACCAACTGAATATAAAACATGGCATGATAGACTGGGCCAATATCTGTACTAAAAAATATGCAACTTTTACGGCAAGGAGACTGCTTGGACCATCACCCAGTCCACGTTATCAGCAATTTGACTTGTAACAAATTAATGGGACTTTGCTATGCTTCCAAATCACTCAAAGCTAAACGTCCAAATATCGTGATAATAGACAGAATATGCTTTTTTTATTGACGTGGTGATTTCTGCAGATTTTAATGTAGTTCTGAAGATCTTCGAAAACTATAAAACTACAAAAAATCTTGAAGAGAAATATAATAAAAATCATTTTTTATCATTCCAAGTGCACCTACTATCACTGGCACAACTCTTGCTTTCAATTTCTACATTTTTTCTATTTCAATTTCCACGTCTTTATATTTTTACAGTTTTTTGAATTCCTTGGTTGCAATCTGCTGGACAAGCCATATCAATTAATAGACAAGTTTTCTTCTTCTTCTTCTTCTTATTATTATTATTATTGAACGCAAGATCAGTCAGTTAAGTGCCATACGTGAAAGACGCTTCGGCGATCATGTCTCGAAAGAGACATGACTGACTGGGCAGAAGATTATCCCGCAGTAGGTTGCCATTGCTTTCTGCGGTAGACTGGTTGCCAGCCAAGGCTATAGAACCCAATCTGTCCTGTTATTTAACCCATAACTGAAAGGAAGAGACGGATTAACACCTTTCCCAATGATATTTACGCGAAAGTGAATGCAATGAACTTAACTGGAATTCGAAATCGGCTCCCGGATTATCTTGTTCCGTGCCGATATCCACTGCACCACAACGCAAGATACAAGTATAAAAACGTAGAAAATGTGATCTCCTAAGAATTCTGTGAAAGCGCAGTAACCGAAAAGAAAGTTGAAAGAGAACAAATACAAGTTAAAGTTTAATGAATGTAGTGCGACGTTAGAGCAAAAAGTAATATCTGCATCATCTAGAAAGAAAGCGAAAAAAACGAAGCCATCCTTATTCTTTTAAATTAATTTAAAATAAGATTTTACAAAATAAGGAAGAAAAAAAAAAGATAAAAGACAAAGAGAAAATCTAAAAAAAATAGCATCAGGAACGAAAGCAACTCTCGGGCAAATTTGATAGTTAAATCCTTAAAAGAGATATTTTAAAAGAGAACTTCATATCAGATATTTGATTAAGATGATTTTCAGAAGACGGCCATTACCAGATTCTCGAAAGATGGTTCAAAATATGGTACAAAATTATTTAAAAAGAAAAAACTCTAAAAATAATATTTTTCTATATGTTAAATACACTTTCTTGCTTTTTTTTTTTTTTGGTTAGTTTCTTAATTATTTTTATCTTTCTTCTAATTCTTACATTTTTACGGAAGGAACGCCCTAGTTGACCAGAACGACGCAGATATTAATTGCAGTGAATATTTACAAATAATCTCTGAATATTGATATAGAAGATGGAAGCAAACATATCTGTGCTTGTGGATATGCGCATCTGAACAAACACATGCAAAAACAGAAACACATACGTGCGATAGCAGAAGAAGCCATTAATTTGCAAATACGCATAAATGCACGTCGAAGAACACTAAACATCTCTTATATTCATCTGAGTACATACATGCTCACAAGAAGATCAATATAAATACATGCATACACATGTAAATATTCTTAATATAAAATTAAGGTATCTAAATCCACCAAGATTCATTTATGGAAACATATTTAGAGTTAAGAAAATGATATCACGTGTTATTAAAGCAAACATTTTGTCAGAGTGTAATAATGATGTTTGTTTTTTTCAAGGTTACCTTTGAAACCAAATGCTGCAACAATTCCTTTTAAAATAGAGAAATTTCCAGGGAAACTAAGCTTTTCAATGTTCAAAAATAAATCCCAAGGACAGGTCCTTTCAGTTGCTAGCATACATCATGAATAACGATGCTTTTTGCATACATAAATTTATGTTGCATATTCAAGAGTAGAAAGCAAAAAGAATCTGTTTGTTTTCACATAATCGGAAAACAATAATTTTTAAAGAAGTTCATCCTGCAGATATTTCAATTGTCATTCTAAATTTTGCTGCTCATTTGTTTCGTTCGAATATTAGAATCATGTTGAAAAACTGAATTTCAGTTGCTGCTTACATATTTTACTAAATTGTAATAACTTTAGAAAAATAATTAGAATATTATATTTGAATTGCTATATTTTTATATGTTTATATTTTTATTTTCAGAAGATTGCATTTGAATGTTTTCCTTTACATGTTAGGATTATAATATTTTTAAGATAATTAGAAAACTGAATTTGAACTGTTATGCTTTTATATATCCTAAAATTTGTGCTAATAAAAAAGTTCATAAAATGCTTACATTTTTATGAAATGGTTTATTTTTCCCGGGCAACAACGTGTCCTTTTGCTAGTATTGACTACTTCAAGCACTTTTTACTTACCATATTCTGTGCTGAAAAAATTTACTTTAATTTGGGGTGTTTCTAGTGTATAGCATAAAAGTTATTATATATTAGTAGTTTTCCTTGTAGTGAGGTCTGTATAGTGTTTTGATGTTTTCATATATTTGCTAACAGAAAGTAAAGTAAAATATTGTAGAATTAAAAACTGGAGAAAACTTTTAAAATAAAGACACAGAGAGAAAATGATGTGAAAAATGAAGATGCAGTGGTGAGTTTTTCAAAAAATAACTATATAGAAATAGAAAAAGATGGACTGAAGAAAAAAAGAGAAAATTGAAAAAAATAGATACATAAAGAAGCGCCAATAAAAAAAAATTAGAAAAAAAAAAGGATTTTGAGAGAGAAATACGAGAAAAAAAAGAGTGTCAATAAGAAAACGATACAACACAATAAAAAACATTAGGAGAAAAATCGGATTTTAAGAGTGAAATACGAAAGAATAAAAGAGTGTCAAGAAGACAACGATACAACACACACAAAAAAAATTAGGAACAAATGGATTTTGAGAGAGAAATACGAGACAATAAAAAATTAGGAAAAAACGGATTTTGAGAGAGAAATAAGAGAGAATAAAAGAGTGTCAAGAAGAAACCGATACAACACAATAAAAAAAAATTAGGAAAAAACGGATTTTGAGAGAGAAATATGAGAGAATAAAAGAGTTTCAAGAAGAAAACGATACAACACAATAAAAAAAATTAGGAAAAAAGGATTCTGAGAGAGAAATAAGAGAGAATAAAAGAGTTTCAAGAAGAAAACGATACAACACAATAAAAAAATTAGGAAAAAACGGATTCTGAGAGAGAAATAAGAGAGAATAAAAGAGTGTCAAGAAGAAAACGATACAACACAATAAAAAAATTAGGAAAAAAACGGATTCTGAGAGAGAAATAAGAGAGAATAAAAGAGTTTCAAGAAGAAAACGATACAACACAATAAAAAAAATTAGGAAAAACCGGATTTTGAGAGAGAAATAAGAGAGAATAAAAGAGTTTCAAGAAGAAAACGATACAACACAATAAAAAAATTAGGAAAAAAACGGATTTTGAGAGAGAAATAAGAGAGAATAAAAGAGTTTCAAGAAGAAAACGATACAACACAATAAAAAAAATTAGGTAAAAACGGATTCTGAGAGAGAAATAAGAGAGAATAAAAGAGTTTCAAGAAGAAAACGATACAACACAATAAAAAAATTAGGAAAAAAACGGATTCTGAGAGAGAAATAAGAGAGAATAAAAGAGTTTCAAGAAGAAAACGATACAACACAATAAAAAAATTAGGAAAAAAACGGATTCTGAGAGAGAAATAAGAGAGAATAAAAGGGTGTCAAGAAGAAAACGATACAACACAATAAAAAAAATTAGAAAAAAAACGGATTCTGAGAGAGAAATAAGAGAGAATAAAAGAGTTTCAAGAAGAAAACGATACAACACAATAAAAAAATTAGGAAAAAAACGGATTTTGAGAGAGAAATAAGATAGAATAAAAGAGTTTCAAGAAGAAAACGATACAACACAATAAAAAAAATTAGGAAAAAACGGATTCTGAGAGAGAAATAAGAGAGAATAAAAGAGTTTCAAGAAGAAAACGATACAACACATTAAAAAAAATTAGGAAAAAACGGATTCTGAGAGAGAAATAAGAGAGAATAAAAGTGTTTCAAGAAGAAAACGATACAACACAATAAAAAAATTAGGAAAAAAACGGATTCTGAGAGAGAAATAAGAGAGAATAAAAGAGTTTCAAGAAGAAAACGATACAACACAATAAAAAAAATTAGGAAAAAACGGATTCTGAGAGAGAAATAAGAGAGAATAAAAGAGTTTCAAGAAGAAAACGATACAACACAATAAAAAAAAATTAGGAAAAAACGGATTCTGAGAGAGAAATAAGAGAGAATAAAAGTGTATCAAGAAGAAAACGATACAACTCACTAAAAAAATTAGGGAAAAAAAACGGATTTTGAGAGAGAAATACGAGAGAATAAAAGGGTGTCAAGAAGAAAACGATACAACACAATAAAATAATTAGGAAAAAAACGGATTTTGAGAGAGAAATACGAGAGAATAAAAGAGTGTCAAGATGAAAACGACACAACACAATAAAAAACATTAGGAATGAAAAACGGATTTTGAGAGAGAAATACGACAGAATAAATGAGTGGCAAGAAGAAAACGATACAACACAATAAGAAAAATATAACAAAAATATATTGGGAGAAAAAGAAGAACAACGCTAAAAATGCAGAAGAAAAAGAAAATAACATAAATAAAGATAAAGAGAATGAAAAATGAATACATAGCAATACGGTACCCCCCCCAAAAATCATGAAACTCTAGCAAGAAACTGTTTCTGAAAAGCAAATAAGAAATAATTAAATATACAAACAATCTTGATGCACAAACATAGCTTATAAAGGACAAGTAAGATTTTAAATATATATATATATATGTGTGTGTGTGTATATATATATACATATATATGTATATATATACATATACATGCATGTATATATATGCATATATATACATGCATGTATATATATGCATATATATACATATATATGTATATATATATGTATGTATATATACATATATATGTATGTATATATATTTACCAAAATGTGTATATATATATATTTACATGTATGAATATATATGCATATATATACATATATATGTATATATATATGTATGTATATAAACATATATATGTATATATATATATACATATATATGTATGTATATATATATACATATGTATGTATATATATATATACATATGTATGTATATATATATACATATATATGTATATATACATATATATGTATGTATATATATATACATGAATATGTATGTATATATATATATATACATGTATGTAAATATATGCATATATATACATATTTATGTATATATATATGTATGTATATAGACATATATACATATATATGTATGTATATATACATATGTATGCATATATATACATATATATGTATATGTATATATATATATATATATGTGTGTGTGTGTGTGTGTGTGTGTTTGTGTCTGTTTGCGCGTGTGTGTATGTGTATAAAATTATGAACTGCCTGAAGCAGATTTGAAGATGAAAGTGATCAGATTTGCCCTGAATTCGAATTAAGCTAAAGGATTTAGGGAAGAAAGGATCGATACAAACATTTTTATCTATTTGTTTTTTTGCATCTCCTAATATGTCTTCCTTTATTTTATACAAAAAGCAGAAACTCTACAATAATAAATAATATTTTTTACCTAATTGAGCGGCTTTGTATACTGGTAAGTCACTGACAAAACAATGTTCTTCCTAAGGAATATTCACAAACCTCACTCCCAATCACTTCTAACTTTTCAGGGGAACATTCAAACATTTCTAACATTTCAGGATTGATGCGGATACGTTCCTCGAAGTCACAAAAATTTAACAGGAATTACCACAAAACGTAGCAAAACTGAGCATAATAATTTAACACGAAGTAGCCCGAAATCTATCGATAGACTGACTCAATCGGCGTTAGAAGGGCGCGTTTTCCGTTTAACGGTAGAACCACAGCACATACTAATGAAGAATTATTTTTTCATGAATAATGTATGTTTTTCCTTAGAAGAAAAAAAACTGTATTTAAAAAAAACAGAATTTCGAATATTTCTGTCTTTTTTATTTTGATAGCAGATATTAAAAATTTAAAGTTTTTCATTGTAAAATTAATGAAAATGACACTAATTTAAAGATTTATCACATAGTTTATGTCAAAAGTTAAATTAAATAAATTTATTAATATTTTGCACCTATTCTTGAAAATACACCACAAAAATTTAACAGAATTTGATTGTCTTGTCTTTCACATTTTTACATTTTTGCGATTATGCTAAATAGTAAAATTCACAAAATTAAAAAAAAACGCCATTATTTTGTTACGGAAAGTGACTTCAGTTTTTTTCTTTGCGCTGTTATTCTTCAAAATAACGACAATCTTGATGAAAAAATTAATTTCTTAAGGAACAATTTGTTTTCAATATAACTCATAAAGTAAGCTGATACGGTCCTTGTATGAAAACAAAGAAACATGTATGTAACTTTATTCACTGCTAATTTTTTAAAATTACTATACAGAAATTTGAATATTTGAAAAAGATTTGAATAGAATTTTGTTTAATATTTGTTATATTATTCTTCATAACAAACATATTGATTTTAAAAATAAAGATTATTTGCCAGTATTCAAAATAAATATATGTTGCATTTTACTAGCGTTGTTGTTGTTGTTGTTAAAAATATAAAACAAAATTAACCAGTTTAATATTTAAGAAAATAATGAACTTTAAAAATAATGAACTGGTTATTTTTTTTTCGGTGATCAACTTTTATAGAGGATGAGGTTATCGATTCGCAGCCCAAACCCCACACAAAACGATTATTTAAAAAGAATTTATGAGGCGGTTCAGTTTGCTATGTAAGCAGAGCCGTTCTAACGCATGTGACCGGTAGGCACATGCTCGGGGCTCACATGCATAGGAACCCTTTGCTGTATGTCTTAAGTATTAAAAAAAACTTTTTTGAAAATAATAAAAATATAAATTGCCACAAGAAGCCACGCTTATCGCAATTGAAGAAAACATATGTCATAATTGAAAGATTCATTTCATTTTTCAAATAAAAATAAAAATGTGTGAATGGTGAGAATTCCCTTCAAAGAGACAATGTTCTGGTTTGTCTCGCCAGTTCAATTCACTTGCAGAAAACATCGCTATCTGGGAAAAAGTTTAAAGAGCTGACCCTGATTCTCAAAAATCAGTCTTCTCACAACGCCAGCACAGACTCGCCGGTAAAACTCCCATTTCTATCTTTTAATATTTCCATTTCAGGCTTCTGTTGGCTTTCTTTTAGAGAAAATATATTTTATATTTTTCTAGTTTGATTTAATTCTTAAATTTACCCTAAACTGAATCAACATTTTTGACATTGTTGCAATATATTCATATTTTCACTTTTGTAAATAAATAATGTTCATTGTTATAAAACTCTTGTGTTGATAGTATTTTTATTCTTCTTTTATTTCATCTTCTTTATTTCTCTCTTTCTTTCTCTCTCTCCTATTATCACAACGATGAAAAATTGGGGCTCGTCATAAGCTTTGCTGTTCATTTAAAAACAAAGCAGTAGTTCAAGTTCAGTCGTCCTAGATAAAACAGTTAATGGCAACAAATAAAGTAGTTCATATTTCTCTTCAAGTATTTTTTGATAAAACTGACTTTGTATTTGTGTTTATTTAAAAAAACTAGCATCATAGCCCGCTGTTACCCGTGCAACTCAGAACATTTTAGTAGTAGGAATCGGTAATATAAAAAAATACTTATATAAAAAAATTGTTATTTAAAAATTGTTAAAAAATTCCATTAAAAAATCTATTTTCTTTCGTTTTGTGTAAACGTCTTTGATGTTGCGTGTGGTATTGTATACAACATTCCGTTTGTTTTTGTTTCAAAATTATGAGGAAAAATGTTTACATTTTTTGTTGACTAAATGAATTAAACATCAAAATAAAAATTATTTATTTTGTTTTACTGAAATTAGAAATATAAAAACTATTATGTTCTCAGTACAGAAATTTTCGAAGAATATTTAAAAATGTAGAAATATAAAACTATTACGATCTCAGTTCAGAATTTTTAAAAAATATTTCTTTTGTTTCAAAATTAAGGGGGAAAATATTCACATTTTTTCTTGACCAAATGAATTTTTAAAACGTCGGAATAAAAATTAAATATACAGGTTCATTTTTTTTTAGTCGCGTTTGACATGAGTGATTTGTGACGTAATCTATCAACCATCATAGATTTTAGATGTTTTATGGAGCAAATGTAAGCAATCTGTACCATTGGCCAAAAAGTGCGAAAAGGAAAATTGCTGAACTTAAACTCAAAAAGTATGTGTCGACCTGGCTTCCCTGTAGATATGTGTCCCTAGAAAGTTTGAATGGCGTAGCTTAAAAAATGTAGGCGTGCATAGGGAAAAGTCACACACAGACTCGCAGATTGCCTTTTATATATATAGATGTCTTTTTCTGTTTAAGAATTTCTTTAATCTAATTTGAAGGAAAAATTTCACTTATTTAAAAAAATCAGAGATATTGCAACTAGCTAATATTCAAACACTCTAATTTTTGAACTAACAAAAGTAGCAGAAGTAAATTTATAGATTGGAAATCTGTTTCTTCTTCTTCTTCTTCTTCTTCTTCTATGTGCCATGTTCTTTCAAAACGTAGGCAATCATGGCTTTCTACGTTTCTCTATCCCTGGTGGCTCTTAGCACGCCTTCTCCTGTTACACCATGCAACCCTCGTTTCATCATCCACATGATTAGGTCCTTAAAATATGTTATCCGTTGCATTCCCCTGTCTCTCTTTCCTTCTATCTGGCCTTTTAGGTTCTCCAAGCGATAGTGAACTGAAAATTATTTTTTCTGATGCGTTGAAGAAAAAGTGTGAGCATCTGTCACAAAGACCTGAATTACGATGCACTTTTAAATAAATGTGAGCATCTCAAGCACTTCATGGCTCTTGAGAAAAATTGTAAGACTTTCCTTGCACTCTACAGAAAAATAATTTCGGACTATATATAATCTGTATTTCTGAATGAATGTTAAAATTGCAGTCATGGTGTTCAAGTGCACGATCATAACCAACTGTACAGGAGACCGTTCTTTTTTAAGACTAACACTTATTAAAAATCTGCTTTGTCACACAATGGGGTAGGATCGCTTGAACAAGCTTTCATTCATTTACGTGGAAATTGACATCCTATTGAAGTCAGTAACAAAGCTACTATCTTAGAAATATGCCACAAATGCTTGTTATAATAAGTGATTTCATACTGTTTCATCTAATATGTAGAGCTTACTTGGTATTATTGTGTTTTCAAGCATTGTGTATTGTTTAAATGTTTATCATGCTGATTAGTTGCAGTTGTATAACGTTTCATTGTTTTAACATCAATTTTTTTAAGTGACAATAAAATCAATATATGTTTGATATTATCGGCCATTTACTTTTTAATCCTGTGAGTGGTTGTCGTACATGGATTGCCAACGAGCCCATAATAATGTTAAATCAGCTCTTTATTTTTTAACATAAAAACGGACCTTGACCAGTGAAATAATTTGCAAATTATTGGGAACCACGTAATTTCTTAAAATCAACGGGAAGTAACATATGACAAATTCCCACATTCATAATTTTTAATTTTTAATCTAAAACCGTCCAAACATAGAATATAAAGTTCACACACATTTTAGAAGCACCCTCTAATTTTTACAAGATAATAATTTAGTTAGTATTTTAATTTCAGTACCCCAGAATATTTCTCAAAATGGTCAAAAGTTCTGTCTAACAAGCTGTTGTGGTAACTATAGTTAATAGAATAGTATTTTATCTTCCCCCAGATTAGAATGAGCAAAAACAAAAATGGTTAAAGGCAACGATTCGAAACAACACTACTGTTCGTGATAGATATTTTCCATCTGATGATGAAATAGTGGTTATTAAAAGAAAAGTACGACTCAGAAATCTGCCATCTGTATTTGATCACTTCTCATAAGTGCATTAACTAGTCTTCAACCAAAACCAACAAATAAAACTTTTGTTAACGTGCAAAATGATGAGTTAGCACAGTTTCAAGAAAACAACAAAGTACCCACTTTTGAAAATGTGTTTCAGAATATTGATCAACATAATTTTGTCAGCAGTTACATATTATAAAACAAAAAATCAGCTCATGATTCAATCTGTTGATTTCTGTTTTCATTAAAAGTATTTGAATGTTTTTAACTGAAATTTTTGAAAACTAGAGAATTGAATATTATCATGCTAGTATATATACAATATCATTATATAACAGGCTTTACGATGATTTTAAGTTAACAAATGTGAAAACGTTACCAGCTTGGCGGAAACTTATTTAGTTTGACTAAATATTTTGAATGATTAACAAAAACAGTAGTAGTCATCACGTTAATCTGTTTAAATGGTAGACAAAATTATTACTTAAAAGCAACTTTTCATATGAAAATATTTTACATAGTGTTGGTGCAAACGGTTAAGTAACTGAAACCGAATATAACAATAACAAGAGACATCAGTCTTTTTTCAAAAATATGACAAAGTGTTAATAAGCTTTAGATAAAGAAAATGGTTTATAATTACTTTTCAATTATGTCCGATTTTTTAAAAATATTTGGAATTGAATTACTGAATTACTTCGGAATTACTGTTTTATGCTGAAAGTAAAAACGTGACAGCAAAATGAGAAAATGTAAGTTCTTTTTGAGTAAGAAAAATCTCAATTTGTGAAGCTGCTGAAACTAAATGATGGAACAACTTACCCAAAACCTACTGAGCAATAAAACTTTTCCCTTTGTTTAAAAGTTATCTGTGATCAAACTGCAGATGTCATTATAATACACCCATTATTAAATGAGGAGGATATTACAGAAACAAATAATTTTATTGAAAAAGGTTTTAGAAGAGAGTATCTGTGAAAGAAATACATGGGGATACTAAGAAAAAAGATTCGCAGAAAAAGGTGATAACAGACTTAGATGATAAACATGTAAATTCTTTCTAAATCTGTAAAAATGACAAAAATAATAAGAGAAAAGCAAGGACAAATAAAGAAATCATTATCAAGAGATATTAGTTTAGTTATTGAACGTACATACAATGACTTAACAGATGTTTGTAGATGTTTGCTAAGTAGTAAGTTAAATTTTGTTATGCTTAGTGGATGTGCCACAGACTATTTACATAATGTATTCTGAGAATTAAGACAATGTTCTGCAGAAGCATATTTTATAACAGTCTAAAATGTTATTGAAAAATGTCATATTAAAAAAACTAAAATACTTCTTAAATTAAATATTGACATTGAATTGTGCACCTTTGATCCAGGCCAAGATTGCTCAAAATGGGGATATTTGCTCGATTAAATAAAATGCCAAACATTTGATTACTTACGATACCTTGAAACTGGATCCTGATATTAAAATATCATTTTTGTATACAGCAAGCTATATCATAAGAAAAGATTGTCTCTCAGAATAGAAAATATTTAATAATGCTAGGTTTTATCTTCAAGAATATAAACATTTTGGAAAAAATATACTGTGATAATTTAATTATTTCACTGGATAATACAGAAATATGAGATATTTTTATTATTTTTAATTCGCTGATTGTTATATTTAATTGGTTAACTCCATAAATTATCTTCTTAATTAATTTTGTGTTATTCTTAATCTAAATTGCTTTTGTTATGCTATGTATATTGCTAATATCTATTATTATTATGTCATAGAGAGTTAAGTAATTTCTTTATCTTTTGTAAAACAAACTGTACATGCCAGAAAAGTCACAATAAATTTTGTAAAGATTATCAAGATTATTTCTCTCAAATTTTAGTCTTTTACAAATTATTTTCAGACTTTGTTGATTCACGATTTCTTAAAATTCGAGATTGTATTATAGAAATATATTTTCTGCTTTTCATTAGCATAGGTTAACTAACTCATTATTTTTGCACTATCATGTAAAAATGTCTAATTTATGATGGATAAAGTGACTTTTGTGCATTTATTTATTTTACGTATTTTTCGTCATTTGAACATTTGCATTTATGGAAAGCAGTCAGTAATTGTAAAATGCTCCTAATATATACAGTTGCTAATTAATTAATTACTAGATATTAATAACAAGTTTCTTGCTAAAAAAGTTCTTCGTAATTGTTATCTAGTAGACATTTATATTTCCGAATATTTCCCCTAGTTGTGGATCCCAGTCGCAAGGTGGCCAAGTCTGATATAAGGATCGCTTCTGAAGCTTAAATATAAACATTTTAGAGCCTCTGGGTGTCAATCTGAAGACAGTGCAGAAATTTCGTGAAGAGTTAGATGAGTCTAATATTGATTACGTAGATGTTTCGACTGATCACTAGTGATCGCGATGTTATGCTTCTATTCATCTTCCCACAGAACCTTAAACTCAAGTGCCTTGAGAAAGTAATGTTGCCATCAGTCAAGAGGGTGGCTGCTGAAATACCCTGTGTCTAGCACCAAGACTCTGTACCATGCTACATAAGCAGGACAACTTTAGTTATGGCAGTCTGAAAATCTTTGCAACTACATGACTCCTTACATCTAGCCACCTGACACAGCAGACTGAAGCCCCATTGATTATTATGTAAATTTCAATTGAGTTAGAGACCAACATAACTTCTTGTAATACCAAAACTAAACGGAATGAGCCCAGAAAAGAAATATGAAATAAAAGCTTTATCGCAGTGCCCTATCAGTCGTCTTTAATGAAATATGTATGAAAGAGGAATTGTTGTCCCAAAGCACAATATATATATATATATATATATATATATATATAGAGAGAGAGAGAGAGAGAGTAAAGTTTGAAGAATGAATTTCATTTATTGGGAAAGGATTTTTTTTTTATTCATTTCACCCCGAGCAAGGCGGAAACGCCACTGATGTGCAGGGGGTTACATAAATGTATAAAGATTAATTAGAAAAAAGTGAGGAGGAGTACAAGCTAGTTAGAAAGGAACAATAGAAAGCTGAGAAAGCAGGTGCGATGACAGATACATAGGTAGAGAGAAAGGGAAGGTTATACAGGGGAGGGGAGAGAGCTAGAGGCCAGTGATTAGTAGATGAGTATTAACTTTGCATTTAAATTTCTGGAGGTTGTAGCCGTCAGGAAAGCAAGAATACGGGCGTGAGTTCCACAGGCGGGAAGTCAATAATTCAGATATTTTCTGGGAGCAAATCGTTTTCATACGAAGAGAAAATGAATTTCATCAACAGCAAGGTGCATAAGACAAATATATGTCGTCTCACCGGAAGATTTTAATCTTTACAGCAACGCGTTTTTGAAAGAATAAGAAGTCATGATACAATTTTAACAGCATTAGATATGTAGTGTTGAAAGCAGACGTAGAAAACAACAGGAATTCAGATATGTGGTCTTACAGAAAGATGCTGAGAATACAATAAATGAAAATGTAAACAACAACGAAGGTTTAGGAAGAATGAACGTAAAAAGCGTACTTATACTTAGAATCAAAATGGAACGCCTGAAATTTCTCAGGTAGAAAATCAAGAAAGTTGACTTAAAATATCTTAAACTTGCAGAACGAACGTATAGAAGGCAAGAGGGACAGAGAAAAGCAGTGTATAAACTCTCTAATATGTTTATGTAAATGGTTGGCTGAGCAGAGATTAGAAGAGAGTAAAAAGACAGACTCTACTAAGAGCTACAAAGTAGAAGAAATTGTAAAGAATCAGGACAGTCCACGTCCTGAAGGGATATATAAAGGGAATGAAAATGGTCGGCAGAACAGAGATCAGAAACAGCAACAATACAAACTTTAATAAAAGCTACAAAGCATAAAAAATTGTGGAGAGCACTGATCGCCCACATCTTGAATGGACGTGGCAAATGGATTCAGAAGGATCATATATTGAGGTTTTTCTTGATAACAGCTTCACAGATACTTATCTAAATATAAGATTGCTTAGGAGAATTTTCTTGGCAAAAATTCAGAGAAGGATCTGTAATGTCATATATCATAAGCATATAATGTAATGTCATATATCATAATCATATATGTCATATATAATGTAATGTCATATATCATAAGCAGGCATTTTAATTTCAGTCATATTCTCAACGACGTGGCGTGCTTCCTCGCTGTCGTTTTTACTAATACGTTCATAGCCACTATTCTGATAATCTAGTTTATTGTTGATTCAAGTCTTTTCTTGATCTGTGAGGAAATTGTCCAAAATTCACAACTATATAAGTCGATTAATATCACAGAGCATGTCAGCATCATTTGCTTATTATTATTTTTATTATTATTTCAGTTAGCGATTTACACCAGCTTACGGTCACATTACGTGGAAACAACGATTCCCTAACGATCACCAAACATAAGTAACATCGAGCCTGGGCAAGGGATCTCTCTGGGAAATAACAGGTGCCATGTATGCATGCTTATATGTGCCGATGATGTAATGAGATTATTAATCGAAGAGCCGAGTTAAAATTCTCTCTGGATTTGTTATATGGCGTTATATTCAATTACAATACCCTTGGTATGAATCCACCTTTTCTTTCCAAACTGTCGGTTAATTAGCAAGTCTTGTATCAGTAAGCCATTATTTATACCCCGCACCAAAATATTGCAATCTGAAAATTATTTTCCAGCTTTAAATACATTGCAAAGGTAGATAAACCGTAAACAATGTATCAGTTATTCAACAACGATCTGTACCACCTTCATTACTATCATCATCTGCATACAGATATCTATTATGATATTATACTGATAATTTAAATTATTTCTCTTATATATATCTGATTTAATGTCCAAATGAAAAAAGTCGAGAGGTTAAAAAATTTGCAGTAATAACAAAGATGACGACTTTACTCATCCTCATCAATTATTAAAATGAAGGGCATATTCATTCATTATATTATTTATCTGAAATAATATCTTCATCTTTGTTACACGGATTGAAAGGTATCTGAAGAAGCACGGAGGGCACCACTACCGAAACGTTGTGCTTTGCAACAACAAAGATTTTGGACATAAATTCGAAATACTGTGAAATAAGGAAGCTTTTTGATTCCAGAAATTCCTGTAGATATCTTTTCCTATATCAGTCTGAAAAACCACCATTTTTTTCTTATTGCCTGAATGAGATCTTGAATTATCAAGTGATGCAGATTTTAATAAAGCTACGATCTTGATCAGCACCTTTAGTTTTCACACTTTTTATCAATTTTCCTTCACGATAAGATTTTTTTATTTGTTTTCTCAATATTTTAGGATAGATTCCATTCCATGCACATATCTTTTGGGTTTCTGAATCAAGCCACATGCATTTCACTCTTCCGAATAGATACTTGATCCTATCCAGTCATACACTTTTTTATAAGTTACTAGCAGTATAGCCCAGCGTTGCTTGGGTGTAATGAAAGCTTTAAAACTAATCCATGGTCCTGAGTTCAGACTCAGCCTAAAGAATATTTGTGAAGTTTGGTGAGAATCGGATAAAAATTGTGGATTTGTATAAAGGACATACAGAAAGATAAACAAACAAACACACACACACACACACACACACACACACACACACACACACACACACACACACACACACACACACACATCTTGCCTTATATATATATATTATCAATTTTCTGCGCTATTGTAAGAACTGCAACCTTGAAACTTCTGAATATCATTTATTATGTCTTTGTCTATGAGTGTATCAAATTTTATTAAAATCAAACCACTCCTTCTATAATCCGATTTTTTCGATTATTGATTTTCGATATTTATCGCGGGTACCTCGACACAAATCCTAGCTAAGAACACTCGCACATGCTTATAGTACAACTGTGTAAAGTTTCAAGAAAACCGGTTCAGCCGTTTCGGAGTCTATAGGTAACGGATACACACACAGACACACACACACAGACAAAGTTCCATTTATAAATAAGTTTAGACAGATTGTGTTAAGCTTATCGTTATAACTTATTTTTATTGCTGAGATCTTCCCATATATTTCTCCACATTTTCTGCACACATCTTATTTTTTCGCTGCCATCAGGTGCACTGAAATCTGCAAACTCTCGGTTAATTCAATATTTTCTCGTTATGTTTTTTGATACAGTGGTGGTGCATTGGATATCGGCTCGGAACGAGAAATCGGGGAGCCGAGTTCGAATTCAGAGCCGAATTCATTGCATTCACTTACGCTCAAATACCCTTGGGAAAGGTATTAATCCGTCTCTTCCTTCCAGTTATGGGTTAAATAGCAGGACAGATTGGGTTCTATAGCCTTGGTCGGCAACCAGTCTACCGCAGAAAGCAATGGCAACCTACTGCGGGAAAATCTTCTGGCCAGTCAGTCATGTCACTTTCGAGACATGATCGCCCAGGCGTGTATCACGTATGGAACTTAACTGACTGTTATAATCATCGGAATATTAGAATCCTTTCTAAAGATTTTTGTGAAAGAAACATATGAATAAGACTTATAATTAAAGAGACTTGGAAATAAAAGTCAACACAAATATCAGTTATAATACAAAACCAAATAACTAATATCTAGTGCATTATTTCTAACAATTAGTAAAAGACACGATTGGGTAGAGAGTGGGATGCTTTCGGATCTGTGTAAACGATGAACGTTTAATTATGTAACCAATCATCAGAAGCCAAAACCTGCATTTGAAAATAAAAAAGGACAGGACATTTGAGATTTTAATTATAGCATTTTAATATATTAATGATCACATAATACAAGGCCCAAGAGTTACTTAAGGTACATGTTTACTGGGTGGTATTGTATGAGAGTAAAAAGGGTAAGAAGTGAGATTATGTTGGAAAGAAAACGATTAACCATAGATATGAAAAGGTTAACATTGTAGTTATTGAAAAAAACATTCTGCCGGGAAAAGTTGTTTACAATAGTGTTCACACTGTACAAAGCCCGGGAGCCATTCGAGATAGATTATTATAAAATAAGAGGTACGATATATATTGATAATCTTATGTGTCAATTGATGATGGCAGTAGTTGGAATCAAACTGATATAGCTCATGGGGTTAGGAAAAAAGATAATTGTTACCTCTAGCCTTAATTAGGTCAAGATTATAGTGACCGAGAACATATGCGGCCAGCAGTTTGTTCTACAAAGCGGTAGTTCCCAGAAAGAACTTGTTCGAGTGGGACTAACTTCCGACTAATCGAATACAAAGGGAATGAGGATAGCTCATGCATATAAACACTAAGCCATCTTCTTTTTCTTCTTCTTCTTCTTCTTCTTCTTCTTATTATTATTATTATTATTATTATTATTATTATTATTTCATTTTCATCATAATTAAATTTCTGTTATGTACCACTATCTACCGAGTCTGCGGAGGGACATAAGGTAGATCGTGATATGTTGTTATGGCTAATTTTCATGTTTATATATATATATATATATATATATATATATATATATATATATATATATATATATCGTAACATCCCTAGCGTTACATGGACTAAGTTCTCTTTAGTGTGTGCGCGCTGTACTTAAGAAAACGTTTTTTGTATATCTCTTTAGCTGGGGTTTCCAGGGATTCTTTCAATGAGTTGGGTTGTTCAATTTTTATCATTCCAAGTGCACCTAATATCACTGGTACTATTCTTGTTTTTAATTTTCATATTTTTTCTATTTCAATTTCCAGGTCTTTATATTTTGATATTTTTTCAAATTCTTTCGTTGCATTGTTACAATCCGCTGGACATGCTATAGCAATTAGTAGTAAATTAGTAAGTTAATTAAATTAGTAAATTAATTTTAGTTCTGTTATCATTATGTTTGACTAATTGTATAATCCAGTCCTTTGTTGTTTCTATGTATGTTAATAAGCCAATAGTTGTTGTCTTCTGTGACAGTTCTAGCTAATTAAGACCTCTTCCACCTTCTGTACTGGGCATGTATAGATGGTGTACATCAGCATTAGAATGATGCATCTTATGTTAAGAAAGAAGCTTTCTTAACTTCGAATTCATCGGTCTGATGACATTTAGAGTTCAGTTCAAGATATTGAAACTATATTGGACCACTGGGATGGTAAGGTTATTAATGGCCATAATTCTTTTCTGAGAATTCAATTCAGTTTTTAATATCAGTTGTAGCCTTCTATAGTACGCTTTACGCGTTATTTCTTTCATTTTCTTATGGTGAATTCATTCACTCTCATTTACACTCAGGTAACTATAAGCTTCTTCTTGCTCTAAATCTTTCATTGTTATAGAAGGGTCTAAGCTAACAGAAGATGTTTGTTGTTGTGATTCTTATTAAACTGTGGCTTTAACACAGTTATCCAAATTAAATTTAATTCCGATATCTTCACTGAAGCATTTTACGTTTTGCAGAATGCATTCAAGCTCATTGTCATTTCTAGCATACATCATTAATTTATCCATGTAAAATAGCTGGGTTATTTTCTTTTGTGCTATTTTATAACCACATTTTGCCTTGTTGAATGGGCTGGTTAATGCTGTAAGTAATATTCAAAATAGTAAGAATGACAAAGTGTCAACTTGAAATATTTCTCTGTTGATGTTCATTTCACCAGACTTATAGGTTCGATTTATATAACTGAGGGAAGGTGTTGTTTACATATCAACATACATTGTTTGATGAAATTGATGACAACGAATGATACTTTGTACATATTTAAAGATTTTACCATCCAGGAATGTGGTACACTATCGAATGTCTTACGATAATCTATCCAGGCAGCACTAAGATTTTCTTTTCTTTAATTGGTCTTTAAATCCGTAACAGCCAAGTTTGCACTATTTTTGTTCAAGCGGTAGTATGTAATTTTTCCAAAGAAGAAATATGTCTGTTTTGTTAAAATAGACGTCAATAATTTGTATGTTGTGGGAAAACATGTAATTGGTCTGTACTTTTTCGGGTTATATGTGTCACTATTTCTGGGTAGAAGACAGGTAATTCCTTTGGTCATCCATGGAGGAATTTTAGTTGGTTGAAGTTTCTTTGTGTGATGTATTGAAATAATATCGTCAAAAGTTAGGAATTTTATCTATTCCTGGAGATTTCCAGTTGTGTGCTTTCTTTCAGTGCACATTTAACATCCCCTGCTGTGATTCCAGGCCATGTCTGTTCTGGTTTATTTTTCCTTCGTTCTGTCTCTTGCGCAATCCAATCTATTTCTCTGCTCTGTTCTTTAGGGCAAGCACATGTTTTTTTCCCCCAGAACTGCATAACGGTCTCTATTTGAGAATCTATTTCTATCATTTCAATTCTTTCTTTACTGTTTCCCTGTAAAAAAAAATTTACGTTGGTTTGAAAGACTTTGCTCTGTCTGTAGAATCTTGAATCTTTTCTCATAGCGTCTTATTCTTTGAACTTTTAGTTGTATTGTTAGCCTTGTTTTTTATTTAATTGATAGGACTTTATTTTCATTTCTAATATTGTATTTTCTTTTGACTCATCTTCCTTTTCTAGTTCTTACATTTATTCCATTTTTCAGTTCATAGAGTACAGATAATTCACTTTTAAGTTGTTTTATTTATTTATTTATTTTTTCTAATGTAGATTTTCATGTCTATGAGATTGTCTTTTTTTATTCTTATGTTCATTTTTTTGCTACTGTTATTGTTGATGCATATATTGATTTAGTGAGATTTATATGAGTGACTTCTTCTTCCAGAATTAATTTGTGTGCTGCATTGTAGATATTAATAATTTTGAGTTTATGCTTTGTTGGTTGTAATTTTGGGAGTTGTTCTCTCTCGTCCATTGCAATATTTTGCATCGGACTAATATGGCTCTTAATTTCTTCCTTGGCTTCTTGTTTTACTATTCTTGTTTTCCGTAAAATAATTATGTTCAATGTGATTTTAACTCGTTTTATTGTCGTCTTGTGACCGACTAAGATCAGACCTTTCCAACACTTCTAAATTTTAAGCATTATATTCAGTAGGATTTGTGCTTATCTCAGTTCCTTCATTGTGACCTGTGGCTTGTGTGATGTTATTACTTTTTCCCTATTCCAATCCTCTTTCATGTTTGTTGATTTGTATATTCTAGTTGAAGTTCTTTTATGTTTTTAATTTCAGCCTCTGTCAATCGTTTATTTCACATGATGTACCTTCTTATATTGGCTAATTAATATTTGTCAGTGTACTTTCTAATTGTTTGCCCTACCTTTCGCACTAAATGTCATGTTTAGCGAGTGATGCTTTTCTGAGGTTTGAGTAATTCTTCATGGAATGAACGACTTTGTACTCCTCACGAAAAAGGTTTGTTTTTTCTTTCTTTAAATGTATGGTTATGGATCTAGCTGGAGAATTTACAGGTCTATCATTAAGATTATCCTGGTTGTGGGGACCTGATGATTCATTCCTCATGTAGAATTTTGTGCCTATGGCAGATTTTTTTTTTTTTTTTTACCTCAGATAGGTTCTCTCCTGAAGAGCGGACTCCCTGTTCATCTACTAAAAGAGTCATACTGGACTTGGTGTTTCTATTTTTAATTCACATATTATTCCCATGAGTGACGCACGGGTCCAACAATAATCTACCCAAAATTTTCCAACAAGTTAGGTAACGATCTTTTACAAACAGGGTTCCGAATCCTGTAGGAGATCATTCACGACTTCATAACGAACTAGTCGTTCACTCCTCGGCACGATTAACATCTTGAGTTGCTAGTTGTTGTTCGAATTTTTCCTTCTCATAAATGGGTTGCCATCCGACAGTAGGCTGAAGTTCAAAGAGAAAGACACGAGTTAAAAAAAGTTAGAAGAAACAGCCGCTCAACGAAACAAAACGTCACTACACTACAGTATTATTTAAAAAAATGGTGTGTGAAAGTGTGTGTGTGTGTGTGTGTGTGTGTGTGAGAGAGAGAGAGAGAGAGAGAGAGAAAGAGAAATATAGAGATGGTAATTTTTCCTTTCTTTTTCTTCTCTCTTTTTACTTGTTAACTATTGATCGGAAGAGTTGTTAATTAATTAAAAAATGTTGTTGCTTCCATTACTAGTTCTTGTAACGAAAATAATTGTCAAAAAACAAAATTAATAGAAAAGATAAAGTTAACATTTGTTTAAGTTTACCACTGCTGTGAAATTTTAAAATAATAATTTGTTCGCCCATCGGTATATTCAGTTATTTTTTCATTCAAGTCATTGAAAATAACGTTATCGAAAAAAGTAAAAAAATACGTATTCTTTCTAAGAACGAATATCATAGAAATTGTATCTTATTGTTTTTCTATCGTATTGTTTTTTGTTTCTTTCGTATTTTTTCTTTTCAATAAAAATATCGTAGTTTTAAAAAATTATTTCGAAATATCGTCAACTAAGAGATAAATGAAAAATAAAAAAACTACATGATTAATCTATCAGGATCATTTAAAGGAAAAACAGATAAATTAAATAATAATAACGCAAAGAAAAATTCATGTAAACATTAAAATAGTAAAAATAACAAAATTGCATATAGGTAAAAAAACACAACAACAAAAAACGTTACGTTTTCAAGATCTTCGGAAAACACGTCATTCTCATTGTAATTACTATTTTCTTTTATTTCTGCAGCATACTCACTTCCGTCTGGGGCCCAATCAGAGATCAAATGTCAGAAATGACATGACATTTTCACTGATCACTTTCCTTATTCCAAGAGCACACGCATTTTCAATTCATAAATCCTTTAAAGTTGTGAGCTGTACGTGTGAGAACAATATTTCTTTTTATTTCTTAAAGACTCCAAGGATCCCTTAAATGTGTCCATGAGAATCTTGTTTTGAATCACACCAAAGGCTCCAAACACAAGTGTTATTGATGTTTTATGTGCTATATTTGTTAGATTCAAGATCCTTATATTTTGGTAGGTTTTACAGTCTGCAGGAATAGCCATATCATTAAGAAATCAAATCATTTTTATGGACTCTGCGCACTATGCCTGAGCCATTATTATTATTATTATTATTATTATTATTATTATTATTATTATTATTATTAGTAGTAGTAGTAGTAGTAGTAGTAGTAGTAGTATTTATACCATGGAAGTAATTTTAAAAAATCTCAATAAACTTATTGAAACTTGAAAGTCTCGTTATAAAAATCACCCAAAATATTTAATATAAACTTAAGCTACAATAAGGAATTTATACAATCTTTGTTAAGTTGATTTGTTTCTTTGTTTGTTTCGAGGTATAACGACCTATCAATCCTTATGGGATCATTTAAGGTCATAACAAATGATTTTGGGTAAGGTTATATTATTTGTACAGAATTTTGGATGATGTCTTGATTTTTAAACTTTTCCATCCCTTTCAAGTTGTATTACGTTTTAAAATTTTCCCCTTGGTGAGGGTCAGATCTATTTTTGATCTTCGGATAATTACTTAGATTATATTTTGTTGTATAGTTTGATCTTTTTGAGGAAGGTTATTGTTAATTTGAGCAGAAGGACACAAATATGTATCATCTAATGAACCACATTAATTACTTACAACAGATCTCTCAGTTGCAAAGAAAACGCGTTTTGGAAGATACTCGATAAGGGAGATTTGATGATAAATTGAACGCTTCTCCCACGATGTTTTAGCTAATGGAAAGCTTGGTAAATTGAACGCTTCTCCCACGATATTTTAGCTAATGGAAAGCTTGGTAAATTGAACGCTTCTCCCACAATATTTTAGCTAATGGAAAGCTTGGTAAATTGAACGCTTCTCCCACGATATTTTAGCTAATGGAAAGTTTTGTAAATTGAACGCTTCTCCCACGATATTTTAGCTAATGGAAAGCTTGGTAAATTGAACGCTTCTCCCACTACGTTTCAGCCAGTGACAAGCGTGGACCACCCAAACCATTGGTTGGCATGTGTCACGTCGTGATTACAAGAACATTGAGAAATACGAAATCGACTGATATTGAAATTTCTGAGTGGTCGGCAATTCAGTTATCTTTGTACAGAGGTAAAGACATCAAAATTATTCCCAAATTATTATATTCTACTTCTGAGACTCCCACGATATTTTAGCTAATGGAAAATTTTGTAAATTGAACGCTTCTCCCACGATATTTTAGCTAATGGAAAGCTTGGTAAATTGAACGCTTCTCCCACTACGTTTCAGCCAGTGACAAGCGTGGACCACCCAAACCATTGGTTGGCATGTGTCACGTCGTGATTACAAGAACATTGAGAAATACGAAATCGACTGATATTGAAATTTCTGAGTGGTCGGCAATTCAGTTATCTTTGTACAGAGGTAAAGACATCAAAATTATTCCCAAATTATTATATTCTACTTCTGAGACTAGCTATAAAAATATAGTGAAAGGCGCAGAGAAAAAGAAAAAAGAAAAATTTGAGGGAAGTAGCTAAGAACATAGGGAAAAGAAACCAGTTATATATTGAACTTCAACTACATTTTTAATTAAGGCTTACGGCCTATCACGTTGAATACACATGTTCACTCTCGATCACCGAAGTAAAGCAACGTTGAGCCTGGTCAGTACTTAGATGGGTGACCGGTTGGGAATATCAGGTGCTGGAAGCGTTTAGTGACGGATGTGCGTTGTGGAGCAGTGGATATCGGCTCGGAAAGAGAAATCGGTGAACCGAGTTCGAATTCCAGTAAGTTGAATACCCTGCATTCACTTAAGCACTGGTATCCTTGGAAAAGGTATTAATCCGTCTCTTCCATCCAGTTATGGGTTAAATAACAAGGGTAAAACTTGGGGACCCTGCCCTTAAAAACAAATCCCAATGAATCTTGATACTCGGAAAAGAAAAGCGTATTACTAGACACAAAACTTATATAACAAACAACAATAAATTGTTGAAAGAAAAAGTTATTACCAGCAATAAATAAAGTTTAGTTGGCAACAAATGACCCGCCGAGGTTGATTTTCTATAAGAACAAACCAACATTTTTAATTAGCTGGATTTTGTTATGTCTTAATTAAATTCGATAAACTTGAAATTTAAAGTTTGCCTTCTTTACCCTGGCCTCCTATGCAAACTACGCGGTTATGGTATTACCGGTCGCCTGCTTGACCTAATCCAATCTTTCTTAAATAACCGCAAAATGAAGGTCGTTCTGAATGGGCGTGCCTCTTCGTCCTACAGCACGAATGCTGGTGTCCCACAAGGCTCTATCCTGGGCCCAACGCTCTTCCTTATTTTCATCAACGACCTCCCAGATGAGATCAGGTCCCAAGTAGGCATCTACGCAGATGACACTACAATATACTCCCGCTCCAGTAAGAAACCTGTCGTGGCGGACAGACATAATCTCGCTGCTGACCTTGAGCGGGATCTACACTCTGTGGTGAACTGGGGCAAGAAGTGGCTTGTCAACTTCAATTCCTCTAAGACCAAGCTGTTGTCTGTCAACCATTACAGGCAACCTCTTCTGCCTCCCATAAGCATGGACCAGATGATTCTCCCGGAGAGTAATACACTACGCCTCCTCGGACTTACCCTGTCCTCAGACCTCAAATGGAAGCACTATATTGAATCCATAGCAAAATCTACTGCTAAGAAGATTGGGTCACTATGTCGATCCAGGATGTTTTTTCCACCTGAATCCATCCTGCATATATACAAGTCAACCATCCGTCCGTGCATGGAGTACTGCTGCCATTTATGGTCAGGTGCCCCTGCCGTTCTCCTCAGTGTTCTTGACAAGCTCCAAAGGAGAGTCTGTAATGTGATAGGTCCTGATCTGGCGACTCGTCTGCAGCCACTTTCCCATCGTCGAAATGTGGCCTCCCTCTGTCTCTTCTATAAATACTTTCATGGCTTCTGCTCGGATGAGCTTAAGTCACTGATGCCTCCTCAACAGGCGTTTACCCGTTCAACCAGACTGGCAACTGGGTCCCACCCATTCACAGTCAGGTTAGCCAAACGCAGACGACAATTCTACTCCTGCAGCTTCCTCTCTCGCACTTCCCGCCTGTGGAACTCACTCCCGTATTCTTGCTTTCCTGATGGCTTCGACCTCCAGAAATTTAAAAGCAAAGTTAATACTCACCTACTAACCACTGGCCTCTAGCTCTCTCTCCCCTCCCCTGTATAACCTTCCCTTTCTCTCCGCCCATGTACCTGTCATTGCACCTGCTTTCTCAGTTTTCTATTGTTCCCTTCTAACTAGCTTGTACTCCTCACTCTTTTCTAATTAATCTTTCTACATTTATGTAACCCCCTGCACATCAGTGGCGTTTCTGCCTTGCTCGGGGTGAAATGATTAAAAAAAAAAAAAAAAAAAAAATGTACGCATTTGTACTCATATAAGCAGATTTTTTTAAAACTAAATACGCAGGGACGTTTTGAGTTCTGAAATAAAATAATAATGCCACGGAGAAAATTATTAGAACAAATAAGAGCACTGTAAAAAAATTAAGCACCCAGTCGGAATGTAGAATTGCTGCAAAAGATTTAATGTTGCAGCTTGTATTTGGTTTGTGTGGATACTACAAATTAGAAACCGAAAACGTAGTAATCCCCTCACCACGGCGACCAAAAATATATTTGAAACACATTGTCATTCGAAACGAAGACCGTCATCACTCTCTCGTCAAGTTAAATATCTTTATATTTTGTGAATATCTCGTCAGATTAAATATATATATATTTTGTGAATCTCGTCAGGTGAATATCTCATCAGATTAAATATATTTATATTTTGTGAATCTCGTCAGGTGAATATCTCGTCAGGTTAAATATAATTATATTTTGTGAATATCTCGTCAGGTTAAATATATTTATATTTTGTGAATCTCGCCAGGTTAAATATCTTTATATTTTGTGAATCTCGTCAGGTGAATATCTCGTCAGGTTAAATATATTTATATTTTGTGAATCTCGTCAGGTGAATATCTCGTCAGGTTAAATATATTTATATTTTGTGAATATCTCGTCAGGTTAAATATATTTATATTTTGTGAATCTCGTCAAGTGAATATCTCGTCAGGTTAAATATATTTATATTTTGTGAATATCTCGTCAGGTTAAATATATTTATATTTTGTGAATCTCGCCAGGTTAAATATCTTTATATTTTGTGAATCTCGTCAGGTGAATATCTTGTCAGGTTAAATATATTTATATTTTGTGAATCTCGTCAGGTGAATATCTCGTCAGGTTAAATATATTTATATTTTGTGAATATCTCGTCAGGTTAAATATATTTATATTTTGTGAATCTCGTCAGGTTAAATATATTTATATTTTGTGAATCTCGTCAGGTGAATATCTTGTCAGGTTAAATATATTTATATTTTGTGAATCTCGTCAGGTGAATATCTCGTCAGGTTAAATATCTTTATATTTTGTGAATATCTCGTCAGGTTAAATATATTTATATTTTGTGAATCTCGTCAAGTGAATATCTCGTCAGGTTAAATATCTTTATATTTTGTGAATCTCGTCAGGTTAAATATATTTATATTTTGTGAATCTTGTCAGGTGAATATCTCGTCAGGTTAAATATCTTTATATTTTGTGAATCTCGTCAGGTGAATATTACAAACACTTCGTTGAATGTTGTCAAAAACATTAAGATATATATTATGGACATCAATCTAGATATGGTAGCAATTTTCAATGAACGGACGAATGGTGGATTTATAAATATGCAAGATATCAAATCATCCACAAATGGGCATTCACTGTGTTTCTTACTGTTATGTCGTGAGTAAGAATAAATAACTCAGCAACAGGAATAGGTTAATCGTTGTATTCCGTGAAAATAGTATTTACAAAGGTTGTTAATATCCAATACAAGAATAAAGGTTAATTGTCTCAACCGTCGTAAGACGTAGTATGAGCAATGGGTACTTCCGGGTCGTCACCGGAAGTCTACGACTGACTTGTCGATCGGCTGCTCGGCACACTCTATTTATTCTGTAAAAAAAATACAGAATTGTGGCACAAGGCCTAAAAGAGGTGAGGTTGGTACTCACTGAACTATCTTATACCTAGCTAAACACTATCACGACCCATTCACTCATTACAATTTGCACAATCACCACAAGAACCCATCCATCAACTCTCACTCCTTCATACACCACAAAGCCAGAAACTTACAAGGGGCACCTAAAAAGTGGGGGAAATTAACCCATGACAATAAAAATGTATTTATATACAATATAAAATAAATGTACAAGATAATACATGTACAATATTAAGCTGCTCGGCACACTCTACCTACGTAGATGCCACCATTACTCTACATAGTAATGGAATAGTCCATTGTGGCTGAATAGGCGCGGGCGTCCCAACACTTACAAAATATTTTCTACCATCCATAGCTTTACCCATGTCTTCCTTTCTGATTTCGGTGTCATCTGAAGGTTCTTAATGGCCTATGTCTTGGATCCTATATTATAAGCTGGTACAAAATGTCTTGTATGTTTTTCTAGCAATGAACACCAAATCACACTCACCATTCATAGTAACTTTAGTAAGTTGCCACATGGTTCTGAATTGTCTTATATTATTTCCAGATGGTATTTATCACGAGTTTCAGTCATCGAGTGTATGTATCATTTTTAACGGATATAAATACAGTCCGGCATCAAACACTTTTTATACTGTTGCTGTTGTTAGACGCAGCGATTCGGAAACAAGAATACCCAAATAAGTTATGTTGTGTAACGAGGCGTATATAAATGCAAAATGTTTTTCATACATTATTCTGCTATTCAGATAATGACAGACTAAAGAAAGCATGTCCTCCGTTTACAAAAAAGGAAATTTGCTTGTATTTACTACAATGGATCAGTATGGAATTTGATACCTAAAATGAGTTAAATCTGTAATCGCTTAGACAGAGAAACAAATTGGTAGCAGTGAAGTGAAAATGTGTCAAGTTAATGCTCGTTTCTTTAAACTCTAAAGAATGTTAACAATATGTACTAATCGTTCCAAAATGGAAACTTTGACGGAAAGTTTTTCCTTGTCTTTTCTTATGAATCGCTATTCAACATTACAAACAAAAATAGTATAAATTCCAAAAAATAAAGTGTTTCTAAATCCTATATTCATTTGTTAACCTTGAAGAAATAAAGAAAGGAATACCGTCGTATATCCTTCTTCGAATACTAGGGTCAAACTCGAAAAGTAATGGCACCATCGTTAATTATACACCATATGCTCATAATCTTAATACCTAACAGTTACTCTTATATATATATATTTTTTTTAATCATATCACCCCAAGCAAAGCGGTAACGCCACTCATGTGCAGGGGGCTATGTAAGAGTGAGAAGATTTGAAAAGAGAAAGCCGGAAACCACATCCTAAACAGGGAACAAGGGATGAGCCTTTACACCTGTAAAATCACATATTCTTTAACTTTCTACATTGAGTGTCAGTGAAGCTACTAATGGTGAAAATTGTTAAACATTATTGAAAGACATATTTTTCAGGTATCATGTGTCCTATAACAGATTCGGAAACGCTTCCAAAATCTTTGTTGGCAAAGCCAATCAACAATAAGTATGGCCGAAAACAAATCTTGAATAGTATGTAAAAAGCATGACGCTATGTTACAAAAATACAAATTCTAATTATAAATTTATATCTAGCACATGCATCACAGATAAATGTGCACGATGTCGTCACAAGTTTTCCAAAAGAAAACAGCGCAGAAAAATGCAGCTGAGGCTTTTTTCTTTCATTTTACAGTGAATTTCGCCCAATAGAAGGCCTGGGAGCCACTCATGGAGTTTGAGTTTGAGTTTAAGTTTTGAATAACGGCATATCAACCTCTGTGGATTATTTAATGCCAAAAAGGTGAGGTTTTAAGGTATTTCTTTAAATGTTCGGTTATAGTGAGAAGGTTGATGGCGTCAGATTTTAATGAAATCTTTTTAGTTTTATTCTTTTTTATTTTAGAAAACGGAAAATGTCTTCCATTTTTGTATTCAAAAATGATTTGCCGAGAATTTTCTTCTTTTAAAAATATGTTATGGTAATAAATTTTCTTCAAAAATGTATTTTTGATAATATTTTTCCTTCAAAAATGTATTTTTTTTTTTATAAAAGTCTATTTTTATGTATATATTACTATAAAAAGTGTATTTTTATACTTTCATAGTGTTTTGACACCAGTTTGGGTGTTAACTATTTGCCCATAGCTGGGACCCTAACAGGTACTACTACTCCAGGTCAGGGGGACCTGAGAACAACAGCAATTAAGAGGTGGTTCCATGATCCTTACAACCTTCCAATCAGAGGCCTTGCTGCCGGATGCAGTTTACCGTCATGCCCAGGACCAGCTACTCATGCAGGAGTTTTATATGGAAAGAAGCACTCATTATGTGGATATGTGGGAAAGATAACGGTTAACCTGCCGGCTCCACACATAAGTAGTTAGCGAGAAAGGCTGCTACAGTGGGGATTTAATCTTACAACTAGATTACGAAGGGAATGAGTGTGATTCAATATAATGTGGATAACATGAAAGGTCTCTACCGAGGAGGTTATAAATAGTGTAACTAAGATATGTAATTCATCTGAACATTTTCCATGGAAATAGTGACATTGAATTGAGAAACTTGCGACGCTTCTTCTGTGAAAAATGGTTGCAGGGTGGGAAATAACTTCTCATCTATCGAGACGGGAAAGTGAAGACTTGTTAGAAAAATATTTTCTGATTGGTTAACTGAAGTCGCTCAGGCGGCACCCGTATAAATCTCAACTCGTTTTGCTATCTCATTCTCCTAACACAAAACCAACCCGATCAACTTTCTTTCTTTATGTGCTGTGATCCTCAGGATATAGGCAATCATGGCTCTCTGCAACTTCCTTTCCCTTGTGAATCTTAATAAACTCTGGCTTTCTGTTATTTATTCTAATTCCTGTTCTGCCACCCAGTCAAGCTCATTAAGTATGTAATACATTGTTTTCCTTTATCCCAGTTGCCCTCTATCTGTTTTGCATCATAATTTCCAAGCTCTTCTTTCTCTTCATGTGCCCCAGAAACCACACCTGGCTCTTCCTGATGCTAAGTATTAGTTTCTTAAGTTTCCATCTACTCCAAGACTTTGTCGGTCCTCACATTTTTAGTCCATTGTATCCTCAACATCTTTCTGTAGAACCACATTGCTGTTGTTGTTTTTTTTTAAGATTTAAATTTTCTTGTTAAGATTTTAAAATTTTTAACACTAGGCAGCTCAAATACAGCCACTTTCTCACCGGCACAATGTGGCTTCCCTTTGTCTCTTCTACAAATACTTTCACAGCTTCTGCTCCGATGAACTTAGCTCACTGGTGACCCCCAGATATGAATTTACTCGAGCCACAAGATTAGAAACTAAGTCCCACACTTTTACTGTGAAACTAATAGAATGTAAACGCAAATTCTACTCCATCAGCTTCTTTCCTCGCACTTTCCACCTGTGAAATTCACTTCCGTTTACTTGCTTTCCCGACAGCTACAATCTCCAAGAATTTAAATGTAAAGTCAATAGACATCTAAGATAGTCATCTATCTTACTAACCTGCATCTTCTCCCCCTCTCATGATCCTCACTCCACTCTCATCAGTATTCTCATCTTTTTCTTACCCACTTCCTGACACCCCCTATAACCTGTGATTCTTTCTCATAACTTTCCTCCTATGTAAGCCCCTGCAAAACAGTAGCAGTAAAATCCTTTGCTTGGTGCGATATGATTATAAAAAAAGATTCCGTTTCATCTTTGAGGATATCGTCCAGCACTCACTGCTATAAGGAAGAACAGATATCACGTAACATTTCAGTCTTCTTCTCCTTGTTTCTAGCGAATTTTCTATTTCTTTATACTTTGCTCAGGTTTTAAAATGCTTCCTAGGATATACCATTACGCCTTTGGATATCAGTGTCACACTTTCCGTCATCCATTAAATCACTTCCCTGATATATAAATTTCTGCATGTGTTTGATTTTAGTTTCTCCGATTTGCTATTTGCTCTTGGATATCCTGCTTTTGCTAACAACTATACATTATGTCTTCCTGCAGTTCATGTTTAGCCCTTACTTCTCTTTTTCTATGGAAATGTTTGTAGCTTTCTTTCTGTGTCTGCTATCAGTACAGTGTCATCTGGTTGTCTCATGTTGTTAAGATTCTGAATGCCAATGAAGAACTCTGAAAAGTTTTCTAGATAATCACCCCTCAGTATAGGTTGAATAATCCGGTGAGAAGACACATCATTGTCTTACACCTCTTTCTATGTTTGTATATTTTCCTGAACTCATGTTCAATCCGTATGCAGACAGTTTGCTGTCAATATAGGTAATTGATTATTTAATATCATTCTTAAATGTATCAAGATTGCTGAGCTACTCAAACATATTTTTTGCGGCGTACGTTATCGAACGGTTTGCGTAATCTGTAAAACACAGACCTCCTTCTGCTTTTGTATTGCACTTTATAATAACATTCTGAATGTAAATATTATTTTTCTTGTTCCGGTGTCTATAGATGAACCAGTAATTTTCCTGTCCTATTATCACTCTGATTCTGCTGCTCGCTCTATAGATCAGAATATATAGACCATTAAGCTTATTATCCGAGTTTGCATTCGTTTGCCCCTCGTTTCTTCGGCAGTGCTATAAAGTAGATGTACTGAGGTCCTTCTGTATATCACCAGTAGGTAGAGACTTTGTTTTTTTTTTTCAATTTGGCTAATGCAAATTCCAGTGCAGATACTGACCGTCGATACATCTGTGTATTGGCAATTGTTCTCTTTCATCGTGTAAGTGTTCCACTCTAAGCTTTGCAAATCACAAGAAATTATAATTGTCATGGAAGACTTGAATACTAAAATAAGCAATGAAAGGGGTGGTGAAATAGTTTACGAATTCGGACGACGAACCCATACTGAACTTGGAGGAAAATAATTCTAATGATGTACGTCGAATACACAGGTAATGACCAAAACCTGGTTTCAAGTACACCATCTAAACACTCGACTTAAATGCTCATCGTCTCTTCCTGCACAGGAACATAGATACATAGTACGTCTGCTCCAAGGAGATATTTTTGAACTTGTTAAAATCACTCCTCATGTCAGTATCGATGCTCAAGACACAATCATCCATTCCTGGCTTAATAGTAAGCCTGATCAGTTCGAAAAGGTTAATTTGGTAGCCAATCTAAAAAATTATTATCGACTATATGGTCCGATTATCTTCTAAACTTAGGATCTTTAGTGAAAACAAAAAATGTATGAAAAAGACCTCCAGGGTAGTAGCCCGAAAGATATATTAGCCTTCTTAGAACACGCTAGCAAATACGAATTGCCGAAGATTATAAGTAAACATAGGAAAAGAAAGATTATCTCATTCAACTTCCACTTTCTGTAGATTATCAAATATTAAGATTGAGTAGCTTTTTTTCTGAAATTAATAAGTAAGCACTTTCACAAAAACAACTGTCTAAATAACATATTTAATAGAAAAACGATTAAGATTAGCAAGTCCTTTACGAGTAATATGTAAAACATTATCATGTCACATTATAACAAAATTTTAAGGAATTTCTATGAAACCAATACTAAATCCGGTATTGTAACCTCCTTGCAGATTGAAGGAAAATTGTCCAATTGAATGTAAATATATCTAATAAAGGGATCTACCAAGCTACCATTTCCCGCAAAGAGAACAAAGAAAATTAGAGTGTGTATATCGGAATTTCGTGGGGGCAACAATTTTATTCTCACAGGCACAATTTTACCAACTCTATGTTAAAATTTCAGACAACCCTTTCCCAAAAATACTTGAAATTGCAAGAAAGAGGCATAAACCTACAGACAGATTAGAAATTAATAGGCTTAGCACGCACTACTAATAGTCTGAGTGCAGACAGTTTCTGAGCTTAACAGAAAAAAAGATTTTAAAATATCGATGTCAGAATTTACTTCTTAACCAACGTAACGAATTAATTACCATCGGAGTAGATTTAAACCCCCTTAAAAAGATTTACTTATTCCAATTTAGTAATTATATTCTTAACTTATTTTTTTTATATTAATTAGAATTTAAGTTTGGTACCCTTAAGTGTATTTCTACCGGCTACTCTTGATCTCTCGGGGAAATTGTTGCCTTCTACTCCCCCCAAAATTGTGAATCTATTATCCTCCTCTCCTCTTCTTGATCTTTTCCTGACCAACCTTCTTTATCCCTTCCTTCCCTTTAATAACCTTTATTTCTTGTATACTAGGATGTCTTCATTTTACGTCCGACTGGTGTTGAACAATACATGTCTGGAGTAGACATGTTGAAAAATGTAAAATTTGAATTTACCCATGTCTATTGAACAGGTCAAGAGGCTCATCCCTTGTTCCCTGCTTAGTGTGTGGTTTCCAGTTTTCTCTTCTCCAAATTTGTCACTCTTACGTAGCCCCCTGCACATCAGTGGCGTTACTGCCTTGCTCGGGGTGATATGATTAAAATATATATATATATATATATATATATATATATATATATATATGTCCAAGTGAAGAGGATTCAAGGATTTTTTTATTTTGAGTACTCTGGCATTTATTTTATTATAAACAGTGCTCAATATAATGAGTATTATAGAGCTTAATATCATATAATTATATAGTTATGTATTAATTTTACATTGCGACATGGAAATTTCTATGTTTCGATATCTATATATATATATATATATATATATATATATAATTTGCTTATGAGTAATTATGCAACCCAGGTTTCTTAAATTTTGGTGTCTTCAGGTGACTTATAATAACTGATTTTACCGTTTTTAAACGCTCACGTAACAGGGATTTTTATTCGCGTTTATAAAAAATCGCTATTACGTGAGCGAAAAAACGGTAAAATCAATTATTATAAGTTGCCTGAAAACACTGAAATGTAGAAACCTGGATTGCCTAATAACTCGTTTAAAAATAGAAAAAAACATTTAAAAGTTCTAGAATATAAATCTATTGAACACGTTTTAATACCACTGTGTACTGTTTTAATTTAATTATGACCAAAAGCTAAATATATATATATATATATATATATATATATATAGGGAGAGAGAGAGAGAAAGAGAGAGAAATATAAAGAGATAAAGAGAGCGAGAGAGAAAAAAGAGGCAGTGATCAATGGGCTGAACATACGTGCATGTTTACAGAAACTAGTTACATGTTTAACATTTTTTTACCTCTAATTTTGATAGGATTTCAGAAACATTCACTCGGTATCAAGTATGTTTACTTTATGCAATCGCTTACACGCGACTTAATCACACACGACGTGGAAATATCTGGTGGCGCGGTTGAAAGTTATCAACCTGACTATTTTTGCCTTCTCAGAGGATTTCCCTCCAATTCTTAATATTCTTCCTCTAGGAATATATGCCGTATCTCTACAGTATCTAAACCTGTGGTTCCCAAACTTTTGTCTGTCATTTACCCCTACACCCAGTTCAAACATACAGATTTCCCCCTTCATGTGTATGAGAGAAAGAGTAGTTAAAACACACTGAGACTATTTACTAATTTATTTTTCAAATGTACAAATATACTGATAAACTAATAGTTACAGAGTAAAGTGGATACAGAGCAGTTAGTAACAACTTTTTAAATTTTTTTAAAATCATTTCACCCCAAACAAGGCATTCGACTGCCACTATTGCGCATGGGGCTACATAGGGGAAGGTAAAGAGAAGGAGTGGATAGACATAGGGAATGTCAGGAGAAAGGTGACAGATGAGTAAGGATAGCGAGGATGAGGGTCGGGCAGATGGGAAGAGTGCTTGATAGAATGGGAGCAGGTTAGTGTGTTAGGAGGTGTCTATTGACCTTACATTTAAACTCCTGGAGATTGAAGCCGTCGGGGAAGCAATCATGTGGAAGGGAATTCCACAGTCGAGAAGTGCGAGAAAAGAAACTGTTGGAATAGAAGTTGCGGTTGCATTTTATCTATTTCACTGTAAAAGGGTGGGATCTAGTTGCTAATCTAGTTTCTCGTGCAAATTCGTACCTAGGGGGCACCAGTGATCTAAGTTCATCAGAGCAGAAGCTGTGAAAGTATTTATAGAAGAGACACAGGGAAGCCACGTCGCGCCGGTGAGAGAGAAACTGCAGGCGGTCTGCCAAGTCGGTATCGATCACATTACAGACCCTTCGCTGTACCTTGTCGAGAAGCCCGAGGAGAATAGCATGGGCACCCGACCAGATATGGCAGCAGTATTCAATGCACGGACGGATGGTAGATTTATATATGTGCAGGATAGATTCAGACGGAAAAAACTTCCGGGCCCTGCACAGAGAACCTACTTTCATAGCAGCGGATTTAGCAATGGATTCGATATAGTCATTCCACTTGAGGTCCGCTGAGTGTGTGAGACCAAGGAGGCGTAGTATTTTACTGTCTGGGAGGCAAGCCTTGTCCATACTAATGAGAGGTAAGCATAGCCATAGAGAGCGGTTAGTAACAAATAAGAGGACTTTTGTTTGCTCTTCTTCTTCAGAGTTAAATTAATGAGAAGGGTGATGCTGCTTCTTGTGCATCAGTGTATCAATTTCAGGATTAGTTTTAGGAAATGCGCAACGTATGTTACATTCCACCTCCAGTTGGTTTCGTGCTTTGTGCTTCATTGTGAAAATTCTAACACACAAAGGTAGGTTGTGGCAAACAGAATGATGATTTTTAATGCGTCCATCTGAAATTTTTTATTTAGTAATTAAAAACCGAATGCATGGTCATCAGCAAAAAGAGCAGCCCAAAGTGCCAAATACAGGTGGAGGGTGTTAAAATCAAGCAAGTAACGATAATTTAGATATCTGGCAAGTGTTCTAACTGAAGACGGAAAGTGCAACGCAGAGATTCAAAGGTGAATTGGTATGGCGAAGGTTGCCTTCCAGAAACTGAGTAAAGTATTAAGACACAGGAAACTTTCACTAGAGACAAAGAAGAGAGTAATGGATTGCTATGTAATGTCAGTTCTTCAATATTGAAGTGAATGTTGGACAATATCAACAAAGATGGGAAAACTTGAAGCAGCTGAAATGTAGTTTTACAGAAAGATACTGCGGATATCGTGGACCGAACATATGAGCAATGACGAAATGTTGGAAAGAATGGAAAATGAAAAGGAAATTAATATTGAGAAGAGACAACTGAAGTTTCTGGGACATGCAATGAGGAAGGAGGGCTTGGAGAATATGATACTAACAGGCCAGATTGAAGGAAAAAGAGACAGAGGAAAACAGAGGATAACATATTTGAAGGGCCTGAGCAGGTGGATGACAGAACGGGGGCTGCGAGTCGTTATAGAAGAAAGCGTGATAAGAGCCACCAGGGATAGGGAGACGTGGAAGGCCATGTTCGCCTACATCCTGAAATGACAAGGCACATAGGAGAAGAAGAAGTGTAATTATTTCCCCCTGGTAGCTACAAATTTCCCTCCAGGAAGAAATTTCTCCCAGTTTGGGAATTCACTGATCTAAATGGCTTTCTCTGCTTTATCGCACTTAACAGAATTTGTATTTTTGTATCTACTGATCCCAGTTCTGCCAACCATTTACATAAACTCGTTAGGTAATATATTCATTGCTTGTCTGTCTTTCTTTTCTCGTGTGTGCCCTAAAATCTTTCTTTTTTATACTTTCTTTCTGTCTATGGTCTATTGTTTCGTATTATTAGAGCTTTCTAGTTCGTTCTTCTTCGGCAATAAATTCAACCACAATCATCTCTTTTTCTTCTTTTATGTGCTATTTCCTCATGGCTTTCGACATCTCCTTGTCTCTGGTGGCTCTTAGCACGCTTTCTCCTGTTGCACCATGCAATCCTCGTTCCGTCATCCACCTGATCGGGTCCTTCAAATATGTTATCCATTGCTTTCCCCTGTCTCTTTTCCTTCGATCTGGCCTGTTAGTATCAGGTTCTCCAGGCCCTTCTTCCACACTGCGTGTCCCAGGAACTTCTTTTCCTGTCTTTTCCTGATGCTCAATAATAATTTCCTTTTCGTATCCAACCTTTTCAAAACCTCGCCATTGCTCACATGTTCGGTCCATGATATCCGCAGCATCCTTCTGCAGAACCACATTTCAGCTGCTTCAAATTTTTACCTTCAGCCTCGAAGATATTGTCCAACATTCACTGCCATATTGAAGAACGACATCACATAGCAATCCAGTACTCTCCTCTTCGTTTCTTGTGAAATTGTCCTGTGTCTTAATACTTTACTCAACTTCTGGAATGCTTGTTTCGCCATGCCAATTTACTATCGGATCTCAGTGTCGCATTTTTCGTATCAGCCTTTTATAATTTTCTTCTGTATATACATTCTAGAATTCTAAAATTCGACGATTCCCCCTTCAAGAAATTTTGCTCATTTTCCACTAAAATTTATTCCCGCTATCCGCTTCAACTTTTAATTAATTCACAATCTCAGTATTTTTCTTTCTTTCTTTTTTTCTTTCTTCTAATTCTTTTTCCATCTTACTCTTTCATTTACTTTATTTTAATAATTCCATTCATTCTTTCTTTCTAATCCTACTCTCTAGATGAATCTAATAACCATTTTCATTTGTTATTAATCCGTTAAAACGTTTAGTCGTACCCCCTTCACTGCTGTTGTCTTTGAGGTCTGAGGGACGGGATAATATGCCATTGCCCTGGAGCTCCATATTACCATCCCAACACTTCACCAAATGCACCTGCGAGGCACACATCTGTAACACTCGTCTCATCTATCCATTTTCTTGTGGCTCATCATTATTTCCCTTTAGCGTACCAAACACTCCCGCTTCTGCCACATTGTTCATTTTACACGATGTTATATCTGATCACACAAACTATATATAAAATTACTGCATCTTGTACTCCGTTAGATTTCTTCCGTTTTAAGATTTGTTTATTTTATATTTTTATGTAATTTTACTTTCTTAATAGCATCCTTTTTTTACGTCCTCTTTTCTTTTCACTTTCTTTTTTTTTTTCTTTTTCTTTTTTGACTGTTTTTCTCCTTTTTTTATTTGGAACTACTTCCCGTTTTTGTTCTTAACACACCTAATAGGTTTTATTTGTTTTGGATAATTTTACAGTCTCATATTTTCTTTGTAAATTTCATCTTTCTCATTTCTTTATCCTTAGGGAATATGCATGCATGTATACATCTCTTCCTCTTTCCTCCTTAATATATATATATATATATATATATATATGTGTGTGTGTGTGTGTGTGTGTGTGTGTGTGTTTATATATATATATAGATAGATAGATAGATAGATAGATAGATAGATATGCGCGTGTACATATATCTATATGTGTGTATGTAGATATATATGCGCATGCGTATGTATTTTATATATGTTTGTGTATGTACGCATATTTGTGTGTATAGATATGTGAGAGGATGTGTGCATTGATGCATGTAGGCACACACACACACACACACACACACACACATATATATATATATATATATATATATATATGTGTGTGTGGGGGGGGGTGATAGTGTGTGTCTATGTGAGTGTGTATACTCTAATAAAATTCCTGCGCTTACAAAAACTATTTCTAACGTTAAAGAAATAATGTTCATGTAAACCATCCAAATATTTATATAGCATGTTTTAGCACTTTATGTTATTAGAATATCAGGTATATATATATATATATATATATATATATATATATATATAGAGAGAGAGAGAGAGAGAGAGAGATAGATAGATAGATAGATAGATAGATAGATAGATAGATAGATAGATAGATAGATAGATATGAACACACTGAAATAGATAGATAGATAGATAGATAGATAGATAGATAGATAGATATGATAAAAATATATGTTATAGTGGGCTAAATTAACGATTCAAAGTGCTCAGTATACTCGAACGAGTGTTTGATATCAATAAAACATCGATACAGAGGTCAACACCGAGTGGCAACTGTCTGTTTCATGGTTGTACGCTATGGCAGGGAGACTGTGTTTAGAGCATTAAAAAGACTATCGCCACTCTGTGTTGACCTCAGTGCCTACTAAAGATAAAAATTGTACAACATTTGGATATTTTTTTTATTATGCTAGTTCTAATCTTTCAGCTAACATGAGCCATCTTCAGAGAGGTTACCGGGAGGTTAACATAATGATGATATTATCTTGTGTTGACATAAAACATTGCTATGCAACGATAACTGTCACTGAATAGCAGACACAGTTCGTAAATTTGGCTCCTCGTAACTACCCTAATTTCAATGATTTACTTTTGATATACATGACAAATGTATACTGATAGAATAATTATTGAATTTTCTGTATATGACTGAATCTATTTGGAAAATAATGAAATGTAGACATAGGATTCCACCACAGAGAGTATATTGCTTTCACTGGCTTCTGCTTCAACCTACAGGGTACTTATATGACATCCATCCTTTCTCTTCACAATTAACAATGAATATAACAAGGATTCATATACGCTATAAATTCCCTTCTTTATTTTATCTTATTGCCTCTCCTCCAATTTATAATGTCACGATGACATAAAATTTCTTCACCGCTCATTATTATATCGCCCGGTTCACACTCCACCCATGTCTATTGAACAGGTTAAGAGGCTCATCCCTTGTTCTCTGTTTAGGATATGGTTTCCGGCTTTCTCTTTTCCGATCTTTTCACTATTACGTAGCCCCCTGCACATCAGTGGCGTTACCGCCTTGCTCGGGGTGATATGATTAAAAAAAAAAAATTATAGCGACATCATTACACGGAGGAAAATGATTTCATCAAAAATGCTTTTCCAATGGTCTCTATTCTGAATCTGTCTTGACTGTCAAATTAAGAGACGTACCTGAATCTAGATCATATTTGAAACGTCTCACATAACTAATATTATCATGTAGAATTTCTTGGAATTTAATAACAATCTTTGTATCTTTGCTTGGTTGAACTATTCTCTCAGCCTCATATCACTAACAAAGTATCTATAAACACAAGAGTTTTCATTAGGTATTTTTCAAGTTCTCTAATTCTGTAATAAACTTGTCCCTTCAATTTGAATGCGGGCATAAATTGTCCCTCATGAATGGTCTTAGCACCTAAGAAAATACTCCACAATACATTATATTTCCAGATATTTTTATAATATTCTGGTAGTCTGGACATAAAAGATCTTTCTTCAACAAACCTGGTGGATCAGTATAATGTTCAAACATGTGACCCAACATCTTACCTTAGTCCATACAATCTGAAATGCAAGCTTTTTGACAAATTTTCGCTTGCCCCGCGGGCTGACGGCCTAAAAAACATTCCTATCCAATATAATCAAACAGACATACAGACTAAAGTACGGAATGACAAATGGATATTTTTAGGAATGTACTAAAGTGAATATGCAGACAAAAATGAACAGCTTTGTGAAAACTTTTAGACAAAATATTCAAGTAATGATTATTCAGTTAATTGCCATACGTGAGACACGCTTGGGCGATCATGTCTGAAAAGCGACATGACTGACTAGGCAGAAGATTATCTCGCAGTAGGTTGCCATTTCTCTCTGCGGTAGACTGATTACCATTCAAGGCTATAGAACCCAATCTATCACGTTATTTAGCTCATAACTGAAGGGAAGAGACGGATTAATACCTTTCCCAAGGGTATTTGCGCGTAAGTGAATGCAAGGAATTCAACTGATCATGACTTTATTTAGAAAATATATCGGCCTTTCACAAATCTGAAGAAGGTGATTCTGGAGAAAAATCCGAAGCTCGTTTCCCAACAAAACTTAAAATTTGTTTGTACTTCCGAGAGAAGTTAATATTCACATTATTTACACACACACACACACACACACACACACACACACACACACATACGGCTACGACCTCCAGAAATTTAAAAGCAAAGTTAATACTCACCTACTAACCACTGGCCTCTAGCTCTCTCCCCTCCCCTGTATAACCTTCCCTTTCTCTCCGCCCATGTACCTGTCATTGCACCTGCTTTCTCAGCTTTCTATTGTTCCTTTCTAACTAGCTTGTACTCCTCACTCTTTTCTAATTAATCTTTTTACATTTATGTAACCCCCTGCACATCAGTGGCGTTTCTGCCTTGCTCGGGGTGAAATGATTAAAAAAAATATATATATATATATATATATATATATATAAAGATTACTATTTTTGTTTGAATACCATTTATTTTCTTCGCTCAATGTTTACAACCTATGAGATTTATATGAAAATAAAATTAGGTGTCTAGAAATCGAATGCATTTTATCTTGTAAATCATTTACAAGCAGTTTATTCTTTGACATTTTATATGTGGCTGTGCATGAGTGTATGCCGATATATTCGAGGGTAGACAACAATTTTTTTTAAATTTTTAAAATATATGTATTTTTCTACAGATATATCGTTAATTACGTTAATACAAGCCTTCATAGGTGTATAGATATGGGTATCTTAAAGTAATGATCAACAGAAAGATTTCCATAAAGTTATGTTTCTCTCAGCTTGAGAATGAAATTGGGACTGCTTTGAAAATCTTAAATTTGCCATCAAGTACAGCCAGAGTTGTAACCAGAAGTATAAAGAAAGCTCTTTTTATACAATATATGGATGCATTGAAAGAAAGAAAAAAACAAACGAACAAGGAAGGAAGGAAGAAAGGAAGGAAGGAAAGAAGGAAGGAAGGAAAGAAGGAATGAAGGAAGGAAGGAATGACGGAAAGAAGGAATGAAGGAAGGAAGGAATGACGGAAAGAAGGAATGAAGGAAGGAAGGAATGACGGAAAGATAAATTCTGAGTGTGCCCCGGAACAGAACAAAGAAATAAAAAATTGAAAGAAAGAAGGGGAAAATAGTGTGTATTGAAACAGAAGAAAGAAAGAAAGAAAGAAAATAAATGACTAATGAGTTACAATGGAAAGAAAAAATGGAAGGAACAACGAAGAAAGAAAGAAATGTGAATCAAAAAGAGAAAGGAACGCCTTGGGTCTAAAATTAGCAAAACGTTAAGAGAAAACGAGCAGTAATTTGTATTTTTTCCTCAGAGAACTAAGCAACATCAAGGAGTGAATTTAAAGCAAAGGCAATCAGAATTCTTAATGGTAGACTAAATTGAATTCACAGACCCGAAGCTCTGAATGCTCCAACAGATTAATCTGATTTTTTCTTAAATTAGAACATAAAACCTGAAAATTTAAAATATCATTCCTAAAATATCATCTTTCTAACAGATCGTCACTCCTTTGTTTTGTTGTTCCGCCAAAAGTCATAATTATCATCATTTACTTTGTTCCTAACTTCGAATTGCTGCATGAAAACCGAGTCTCTTTGAACGGTTAGAAATAGTCTCCCAACGATGATTACAAGTAACAAACCGGATGTGAGGTCTTTTATTATCAAAAAACAGAAAAAAGAGGTTTACTAATCCCAAGATAAAACTCCAGATAAATAAAAAGTCTGTATTTAGCAACTTCTGCAGATCAATAATTTGATAACACTCGGAAATCTACTGCATATTTTTAAGTTTAAAAAAATATTTTCCAGATTATATGTCAGAGTAAAATGAAGTACAGATGATTCTATATTTAATTTTAAATGCTATATTTTTATTCAATTTAAGTAAGATTTTTCAAAATTAATTAGATATGCATTATCTTTTTTCTTATATCTTCAAAATGCCATGTCTCTTCATGGATTAAATCAATCATGGCTCTTCACAGACTCTTTTTTTTATTATATGTTAATTTGTTACTTCTTGGTTAAGATACTGATCACCAGCTTCTTTTGAAATTGTCTGTCTTCTTGTAGAAGAGCTGACATTCAAGATTTACAGTGAATTCCAATATTTTGCCGGGGCGAATAGGGCCTATATAATATTAACTTCTTTATAATACATACTGCTGATATTAATTTTAAATAAATGCTATGGCTGAACCTATACATTTCTTGCATCATTGCCTTTACTTACGTAATCTATGGGGGTTGATCTAAGATGGAGTGTCACTATTATAACGGATCTAAAGTACCTGATGAAAAGCCGCTCTGCACAGGTCGACATCACAAGTACAATAAGTTATAACGTTCTGTCTTAATTCCGTTGTTTTTAGCAGGTTTAGATGGAAAGAGTCTAGAGTGTGGTCATCTAAAAAAACCAGAGAGGTTTCATTAATGACAATTTTAGAGAAAATCGAATCGAGAATGACAATGTGCGATCATGAGCTATGATTCTGAAACCAAGGTTTAGTTTCGTAGTGATAGTCACCAAATTACTCGAATCTGAAGAAAGAATGAACGAGTGGAAGCAATGTAAAAATGAAGTTGACGGTTTTCTTCGATACAAGGACATTGTTTATCATGAGTATTTTCCCACCAGGTCAAACAAACAGTATTTTGTGAAGACTTGTGGCGTTTACGAGGTGATGATGCTCCTCGGAGAAGAACAGACTTTCAAGTATCATGTGAGGGACAACTTCCCTGTTAGCACAAATTGTGCGGCATTTTTGGTCAAGATCTACATTTCCTAGGTTCAATAAACACCGTATTCACCAGATCTAATCCAATGAGATTTGTTCATTTTTCCAAAAAGATTACAAGACACGAAAGAAATTCAAGCGAATGCGAGCAGGCGGATGATTGCTACCCAAATAAAGAAGGTCTATGAATGCTACTGTCAATAAAATGACGCTGAACAAAGTGTGCGGCTTTAGAAGGGAAGTATATCGAAGAAGAGTAAAAGCCAAATTAATATGAGTTGCAGTTTCCTGTTTAGAGAAGCATTCGCAATACATTTGATCAGACCTCGTATTTTAGTTGCTGTTACTGAAATCTAAATATAACAAAGTTAATTAACGAATAATTTTCTTTCTATTCGTTCTCTCTTGGTTGATGAGAATTTTAGCTTAGCTCTTTTCTCTTCTCTAACCTATTTGAATTAATTCCATATCCATTCAGAACGAAGGTTATGGCTCTCCAGAATTTTTTCTATTACCTTTGAATTTTTATGATATTTTTTATTTTTTTAATCATTTTACCCCAAGCAAGGCGGTACCGCCACTGATGCACAGGAAGATACATAAAAGAGTAAAGGTTTAGGCAGGAGGACAGTAAAAAGAAAAACGAATCAGTTACAGGGGGTGTCAGAGAAAAAGCAAAAGAATGATGGGAACACAGGTGTGAAGACAGTTGCGAAGGTAAAGAGAAAGGAAAAAAACAAGAAGCACGGGGTGATGTAAAAAGAACTGCAGTCAAGTGGATAAGAGATGGGAATTGACATTTAGCCGTCAGGAAAGCAAGTATACGGAATGAAGTTCCACAGGAGGGAAGTGCAAGAAAAGAAACTGTTGGAGTAGAAATATCGACTGCATTTGGTTGATTTAACAGTAAAAGGGTGGGACCTTGCTGCTAGTCTGGTTGCACGAGTAAATGTTTGTGGAGAAGGCACCAGTGACCTAAGTTCTTCGGAGCAGAAGCTATGAAAATATTTGTAGAAGAGACAGAGGGAATCCACATTCCGCCGGTGCGAAAGTAACTGAAGTCGAGCTCCCTGGTGAGACTAATCACATGACAGATTCTCTTTTTGTCGAGAACACTGAGATGAACAGCAGTGTCTTTAGAAAAATAATTTCCTGGTGCATTATTTACCGTTTTAAATGCAAAGTTTTCCTTATCTCATACAAACTCCTTCTAGAAGCAGAGAGTTTAATATGCTCTAGGGGCATATAAGAAAAAAAGACAAATTAGTTCTGTCAATATTATATCATGGCTCTACTCTCAATTCATGTCTAATTAAAAGTAACATATTTTAATATTGAAATTATAATGTCATTTCGATCAATACTAATTAATACCTATACTCTCAATACAAAATTAGTTACATCAATACTAGCCGTTGTCAATGTGATCAATACAGGGTCAGACAATACTAGCTGATACCACTTCTCTCAAAAAAATTATACCAGAAATAAAGTGAAAGTGTTGTATGATATTGAACAGTGTGACATGTGCCAGGGTTTTCAATTCAAGCAGGAAATATAAAATTTGTTTTATGGAATTTCTGCTTCATGTGAAAGAAAGACATGACATGATCAGATATGATTCTTTTGCATTCTACCGCTAATATATTCTTAGAAACTAGAGAATGTTCTTTTGAATTGTTTTTCCTTATCTTTCCATATAATCTTATTTTTCCCGCTTCGTTCCATATCACCTCCTCTTTGCTTTTAGATTTATCTGAAGAAATCATTTTGAATTTTTTTAACTATATTTGCACAAACAATACCTAAAAATCAAAATAATACCTCAAAATCAGTAACACTAAAAATCAAATATTTAATACCTTATATAACCTTCTTCTCTCTTCTACAGATATTTTCACGGCTTCTACTCCGATGAACTTAGCTCACTGGTGCCTCCATATATAAATTTACTCGAGCACCAATATTAGCAACTAGATCCCACCCTTTTACAGTGAAACCAATAAAATGTAACCGCAGTTTCTACTCTTCTTTTCTCGCACCTCTCACCTGTGGAATTCCCTTCCGTTTACTTGCTACCCCGACAGCTACAATCTCCAAGAATTGAAATGTAAAGTCAATAGTCATCTCCTATCTCACTGACTTGCATCCTTATTCTCATGCTCTTTTTTTTTCGTCCACTCCACTCTCATCCTTCTCTTATCCACTTTCTGACATGCCGCTTCGTTTCATTTCACCATATCTTTGCTTTCAGACTTACCTGAAGAAATCATTTTGAATTCTTTTTTAACTACATTTGCACAAACAATACCCAAAAAATCAGTAAAACAAAAAAATCCAAACAATACCTCAAATCAGTAACACTAAAAATTAAATATTTAATACCTTATACAACCTCTTGTCTCTCTAAGTCTAGATTCATTATTATTAGATACTATGAAATAACTTTCACCTAATGTGCTCAATGGTAGTGATTGATACGTTTTCTCTGTCGTCTCAAGCCTTTTCAGATTATTTTTAGATTGTAAGAACTTTTTGAGAAAGTAATGCTTTGGTGATATAAGTCTTATAATTATTAATCGATAATTAATCGATAGTTTGAAGGAAAAGAAGTGTAATTTTAACATCTCCAAGAGTATTTTTGCTTAAGTGAATATAACAAGCCCAACAGAAACTGGAAATCGGCTTTCTGATTAAGAATTACACGTGCCTGACATCTAAACATACAGCACCTGGTCTTCCCTACCTGTCACCTATCTATGTACTGACTAGTTTTGACGTTGCTTAAATTTGGTGATCGTAAATGAACTTGTGTTTCAACGTGATGTGGTCGTAAACTTTCTTCAATGGTATAATTAGTTCAATGATGGCAATGCAAAACAGTCACGTAATGTAATTACATTTGAGGATACAGTTGACTTCACTATAATGATACCAATATATGAATGCATTTCACAAAGGTCTCGCTTCGACGAAGAATTTCTTACAAAATAAAATCTGATGTTTGGTTCTGTGCCCGGATTTTGTAAAGGGTGCTGGACTTTTCTACACTCGTTCACAAAATGGCATGGCATTGAAGCATTTATAATTAATCCTGGCTTTACCATGCTGGCTGAATTGATCATAAAAAAAGTAAGTAAAGGAAGTTTGATCGTCATTTGCAAAATAACCATAAACACAGCTCGCTTGTTAGACTAATATTGCATTTAATATATCTCTTCTAATAACGCCTTCAAAAAGCCAAGAAAAAACAGAAATAAAAACTTGGTTAGAAACAGAAAATAGAGTAGGTTTAGTGTTATATTAGTTTTCCTATATGTTTGTGTATGCTTGACAATCTCTTTGCAGATAAAGAAGAGTCTAGAAGAAGCAGAAATGTGGTTCTGTAATAGAAGACTTAAAAAATGATGGACCTAGCAACAAGGAACTTTTAAAGAAAATGAAAACAAAATACGCAGTTGTATAAAAAGGTACAGTTGAAACTTCTATGTTTTGGATAATTTGTCTCTTTCACGGGAAATTGTAGGTAAAGAAGGCAGCATAACAACTCACTACAAGGTTTAATGGCAGAATGCAGCATCGGAGAGACAAATATCTCCCAAGCACCATTTTACATAAAAAATTAAATGAGTAAATAAAATCCGGATATACAATTTTATCTTATAGACTTATAAACACTGTACACAAACAAGAAAATAATAAGCACACTAAGAATTTTCTTTTAACTCAGCAGACAGTTTTCCTCAGGTCAGAATCTTTAAGATTATTTTTCCAAAATTTTCCGTTAGTATAAACTTTCAATACCAAAGGACAAGAAGTTGTATAGGCCATGACCGCCAGTGTTTTGAAGGGATATATATGTCATATATAATAAGAATAAGAAGAATGTATAAAAAAACATTCATTTAGTCTATAATGTAAAATCGGACATCCAGATTTTATTTATTCCCTATATATAAAATGGTGTATGGGAAGAAATGAAATTCTTCAGCACAATTTTATTGAAGAGATACTGTTTGTACCATATTCTATTTAAAGACAGTTTTCCTCAGATTAAAATCTTTAAGACTAATTTTTTTTCAAAATTTCCCGTTAGTATAAACGTTCAAGTATCAATACAAACCTCTTGACCTATAAGAGGAACGGAAAGAAAATTGATGAAACTACACACTCCCTAAACTCTAACCAAACAATGAAAGCGACCGTCTTACTTAAGGAGTGAATTTATACTAGTCAATAAGAGTTGTTGATATTCACGTCTCCATTGCGTATATCTTTAAAAGTTCTAACCCTTGTATTAGCCACTTTGGTTTCTCAAAGAATTTTCAGTAAGCATTCGATTCAAAAATTCAAATACATATTTTTTTCATAACGCTTCTTATTAGAGCCATATGAAAATATCTATCATCTAACATCGCTTTTCGGGAATATCATATATTCCATCTTAAAAGAACGATTCCAGATTTGATTTGATAAATTCTTTAATTAAATTTTCAATATTTTCAACTAGTTTCAGATAAGATTGCAAAACACATAAATGATGTTCTGAATGTGAAAGTTTTACTGAAGATCTTGCCCTTCCAAATATCTGGTTCATTGTTATGTTGCATTTGCTACAAGATGGGCGTTTTTCATGTTTTAATAGATATATTTATCAGAAAATTACTTTTTTGGGTTGCAGTGTATTATTTGTTCCGATTTGAGCAATTCGTTAAAAAGAGTTTCAATTGAAATTTTTGCAAGAAAATGTTAACCAGAATAATTCTGTTTCGGTTGAAATTTTGAAGGTTGTTCATGATTTAACGACGTTGTTCTTTGTTTTTAATTCTCGTAATAAATCCATCTTAATTTCCGCCGATTCTTTGTCAAAAAATACATAATGTGTTTAAACGTTGACTGACATTTGCTTCAGTCCATGTAGAATGCATCTTCATAGTTACAGATTTTTTTATGAGTTGATTTACAGTGTATGCAGTAAAGAAGTGATCAAACTTTTAAGATTTTTCTAACATTGTACCTAAGATTGTACTGAGAATTTTGTATTCATAGTGATTTTTACTAATTTAAAATTAAAAAAAACTTTCCTACTCGCTATTCAGTCTGTTTTTTTTAAATCGCAGTAGACAGTTTTATCCATCTAATATATATGAAGTTGTTAACATGCTTATATATGTTGAGAAACATAGAAATCAACATTAAATCAGTTCATAGAAGATCATCAGATGTTGGGTGTGATACTATCAGTCACAAACACAGTGCTAATTTTTATGTCGGCACTCTTTATTACCACAAAAGTTTTACCTTTGAATAATTACTGCAGAAATATATCAAGTTTTAGTTACGTAATTATACATCTGACAATATATATATATATATATATATATGGTGTGTGTGTATTTTGGCAGAATTTTTTCATAATACAAGTTTCGTAGAATAATATAGATAAGTTTTGTCTGTTTATTTTGTGTAGGATCCTTTCGTATAGTCTGATAAGCTTGATGGTGCTATCGTTAAAAGACGACAATAAATCACAGTAATTGTTGATTTTTTATCAGGTCTGAGCTTTCGGCTTACATAAGACATTATCAAAGAACGAATATTAACATATAGTGAATATAGAACATTTAAGTTATTAACAAAGTGGAATTAAACAGAGAGAATTAAATAAAAAAGACAAGTCCATTTTTAGCGTGGCGGATGGCCGCGGACGGTGAGAAAATGGCGGTGGTGTGGTTCTTGGTCCGATTACAGGCATTGAAGTATGTTAGTTGAGATATCAAAATTTATCGTATTGAAGCCAGTAGTTTGATGTAGATAGCTTCCAGGATTTTGAGTTTATTACTATGTTTGAATTGTCATTTAAGTGTAACGTAAGACGCCGTGAGAGCGAGTTGGTAGTATGGCCAATGTAGATATTATTTAGTTTGTTAGAGATACATTGTCGAAAATAAATACATATATATATATATATATATATATATATATATATATATATATATACGTAATTATACATCTGACAATATATATTTATATATATATATACATATACATATATTATAATCATATCGCCCCAAGCAAGGTAGTTTACTGCCACAGTTTTGCAGGGGTTTACATAAGAGAAAATTATGAGAAAGAGTGACAGTTTATATAGGAAGTGAGAAAAGAGCATGAGAAAAAGGATGCGAGTCAGTGAGATAGGAGATGACTATTGACTTTACATTTGACTTTACATTTAAATTCTTGTAGATTGTAACTGTCATGTAAACGGAAGAGAATTCTACAGACGGGAAATGCGAGAAAAGAAGCTGTGGAAGTAGAATTTGCGTTTACATTTTTTTGGTTTAACAGTTTAACAGTAAAAATTGTGGGACATAGTTACTAATCTTGTGGTTCGAATAAATTCATGGATAGTGGGTACTAGTGAGCTAAGTTCATTGGAGCGGAAGCCGTGAAAGTATTCAATTCAGCTGATTAGCAACCTTGGCTTCAACCCTTCGGTATTGTTGAAGGCTGAAATCAAGGTTGCATAATCAGCTGAATTCACACCAAAATATCTTTATATATGTCAATGCACTTTCCAATACAACTGCGCTGTGTACTGATTCTGACCAATGACTGGTTAATAATTATATATATATATGTATATATATATATATACATATTATTTCGACATTTATGAAAACAATAAAATATATATATATATATTAATAATGTTTTCATTATATCCCTTTTGAGCACAAAAATAAAAAATAAATTTAATAAAATTCTAGCAACTAAGTTTCAGTTAATCTTTATAACATGTGCTTAAATTGGTTTTATCTGAAAATATTTTCCTAATGTAATTTTGAAAATATATTCATAAAGGAAGGAACTTTAATCTCTTTTTCATTCATAAGTTCGTTTGCTAAGCATATGTTTCTAATGTTTTTTTGTTTTGGTTGGTTATAAATTATAAATTATCCTACAATATTCTATCATTTCCCTGATATCCAACTGACGTCAATTACATTGTACATAAATAAGGTTAAGAGATGAAGTCGGGATTAATAGATTAATTTCAGGTGGTATAGTCTTATTGCGGATACAAGTTTTGGATATGCAATTTTTATTGCTGTATGGTTAAATTTCGCAGGAACAAAAATAGCATTGGTTACTAGGAATGTTTAGGTTACTTCCATATCATTGAAGTTCCGAGAACATTTATTTTTATTTGCACGAGTAAACACCTGTTACAGAGGGGCTAGTGACTGAAGTTCGTTGGAGCAGAAGCCATGCAAGTATTTATAGAACAGACAAAATTTTCATTAATTTTGGTATGTCAATTGTAGGATTTATTCAATGCATCAGAACTTGACCTCCCAGTGACTCGATTTTGGTTGAGTTTGAGTGAAGCGTCTTGGAGAAATGCATAAAAGTGCGCTAAAAATCACTCGAAATTATGTTTGTCGTTGATTTTTTATGAATCCTGTATATTGATTTGAACAATATTTCAAAGGTTTAGATTTTGAACAACAAGGTACCCAATTTCGGTTTAATTCGCATGAGGCGTCTCGGAGGAGAAGAGTTCGTAAATTTTAAGAATTTTGGTTATTTCTGCTGTACCTTGTAAATCAATTCGAAAAAAAATTTATGTATATGAAAGACTCATGTCATGATCGACAATTGACTAAATTTTGGTTGAAATTGAACAAAGGGTCTCGGATGAGTAGGGTTCGTTAGAATATAGACACACAAACACACACAGACATGTACATTATTTTTTTAATCATTTCACCCTGGGCAAGGCGTAAATGCCACTGATGTGCGGGGGGGGGGCTACATAACTGAAAGAAAATTAATTAAAGGAGGGAAAAGAGGATTACAAACCAGTTAGAAAGAAGCAATACTTTCATGGCTTCTGCTCCGATGAGCTTAGATCACTGGTGCCGCCTAAGCAGGAATTTACACGTGATACTAGATTAGCAACTAGGTCCCACCCTTTTACAGTTAAACAAATAAGGTGTAACCGTAAATTCTACTCCAACAGCTTCTTTTCTCGCGCTTTCCGTCTGTGGAACTCCCTTCCACAAGTCTGCTTTCGCGACAGCTACAATCTCCAGGTGTTTAAATGTAGGGTCAATAGACGCCTCCTATCACACTAACTCCCAATTATTCTCAGAACACTCTCATCTACCCAACCCTCATTCTCTGTATCCTTACCCGCCTATCACCCACCCTCTGACATTTCCTATATTTAATCATCCTTTCTCCATTCTATGTAGCCCCCTGCGCAGTAGTGGCAGTGACATGCCTTGCTCGGGGTGAAACGCTTATAAAAAAAATTAAAAAAATGAAAATGCAGGTGTAATGACAGTTGCAAGGGGGGGAGAGAAAGGGAAGGATATATGGGGTGGGGGAAGGGTTAGAGTCAAATGGTTAGTAGATGGGTATTGACATTGCATTTAAATTTCTGGAGGTTGTAGCCGTCAGGAAAGCAAGTATATGGGAGCGAGTTCCACAGGCGTGAAGTGCGAGGGAAGAAGCTGCAGGAGTAGAATTGTCGTCTGCATTTGGCTAACCTAACTGTGAATGGGTGGGACCCAGTTGCCATTCTGGTTGCACGAGTAAACACCTGTTGAGGAGGCACCAGTGACTTAAGTTCGTCTGAGCGGAAGCCATGAAAGTACTTATAAAACAGACAAACGGAGGCCACATTTCGTCGGTGGGGAAGTGGCTGTAGTCGAGCCGCCAAGTCAGCATATATCACGTTACTAACTCTCCTTTGGAGCCTGTCGAGAACACTGAGGTGAGCGGCAGGGGCGCCTGACAATAAATGGCAGCAGTAATCCATGCGGGGTCGAATGGTAGACTTGTATATATGCAGGATGGATTCAGGTGGAAAGAACATCCTGGATCGACACAGTGACCCAACCTTCTTAGCAGTGGATTTAGCTATGGATTTGATGTAGTGGTTCCACTTGAGATCAGAAGAGAGTGAAAGGCCGAGGAGGCGCAGTGTATTGCACATAGGGAGAATCGCTTGGTCCATGCTTATGTGAGGCAGGAGAGGTTACCTGTGATGGTTGACAGACAACAGCTTGGTCTTGGACGTATTGAAGTTGACAAGCCACTTCTTGCCCCAATTCACCACTGAGTGTAGATCCCGTTCAAGATCAGCAGCGAGATTATGTCTGTCCGCCATGCCAGGTTTCGTACTTGTGCGGGAGTATATTGTGGTGTCATCTGCATAGATGCCTACTTGGGACTTGATCTCATCTGGGAGGTCGTTGATGAAAATAAGGAAGAGCGTTGGGTCCAGGATAGAGCCCTGGTGGACACCGGCATTCGTGCTGTAGGATGAAGAGGCATGCCCATTCAATTCGACCTTCATTTTGCGGTTGTTTAAAAAGGACTGGATTAGGTCAAGCAGGTGTCCGGTAATGCCGTAACCCGTAGCTTGCAAAGGAGGCCAGAGTGTCAGACCCTGTCAAAAGCCTTGGAGATGTCCAGAGCAACTGCACGAGCCTTGCCTGACTCATCCAGGGTCCGGAGCATGTACTCCGTAAAGGTTGTTAGCATATCGGCAGTGGACCTGGCAAAGCGGAAGCCATATTGATTGTCAGAGAAGAGCTTGTGGGCAGTAAGATGTTGAACTATTTCAGCATTGATTATGGCCTCGAACACTTTCCCTTATATCGGTAGAAGACTGATAGGGCGATAGTTGGATGGGTCCAAGTGTTCACCACAATTCTTAAAAACAGGAACGACTGAAGAGAACTTCCAGCATACAGGAAAACAGGAAGCAGAAAGGCAGTAGTTAAACAGTTTAGAGAGGCCAGGGAAGAGTTCAGGGGCACACCTCTTAAGGACTATCACCGGGATTCCGTCGCCTATAGATATGCAGCATATATATATATATATATATATATATATATATATATATATATATATGCATTTTTATATGTATATGTAAATATGTGGTATATACATATATATATGGAACATGTATAAATGTATATGTATATATTTATAGTATTTATATATATATATATATATATGTATATATATATATGTAGTATATACGTATATATACGTGTATGAGTGAGTATTATTGTATTGTTGACTAAAATCTCTCTCTATTTCTATATATTATTGTATTGTTGATTTTAGTCAATACAATAATACTCATTCATACACACAGTAAAATAACCTTCAGATATTGGAGGCCATCTACATTAAATCAAAACAACCCACACTTAATAAAATCAAGTCATAACATATTACATTGAATTTAAATATATGGTTCTGCTAACACTTCAAACTCTCATGCGGTGGGACGTCATAGAACCGCATAACAAATTTACGAACTGCGTTTTCTATTTAGTAACTGTTGTCATTGCTTAGCAAACTTTTATATCAACACAAGATAAATTCATCTTTAAAGCTGGATGCTTTTATGTTAACATCCCTGTAACCTCTCTGAAGTTTGCTGATGTGAGCCGAAGGCTTAGAACCAACTTAATGAAAAATTATCCAAATAATGTAGATTTTCTGTGTTTATTTTCACCTGAAATTAAAACCTAAATACCATGTTTATTACGGCTTATGATTTAAATATAATGGACATTTATTTTGTCTTGTATTTAACAGTATATATTTAGAAAATTATCTACTGCCTCGATATATATATATGTATATATATATATATATATATATATATATATATATATATATATATATATTGATCTACAGTACCCTAACAAATATGTAAGACGGAAGAAGTCAAAATCAGTAGGATGTTTAAAATTATTATTTTATCAGCAGAATTCAATAAAAAATGTCCATCACTTTAACTGAAAAAGTTTACAGAAAAATCTTGGCAAAATAATCAATTTAAAATTCACTGATGAATTTGTAAGAAGATTTGTACAGAGGAATAAACACATTGTTCCATACACGAATCTCATTGATTTGTTCACAGATGTTTATCACTTATTCTCAAATATTTTAATATTTTTTTTATTTCTATCAACCGTCACACTTTTCAAAAAATATTTAGTTGTGTTTGTATAAAAAAAAATACGCAGATAAAGAATTATAATTATTGTAGAAGCTGTAATTCTGAGATTCACTATTCGATTTGCAACCTCGTTTTTTTTTTTTTATTTATGCGTGCATGCGACCTTCAAACAAGACAGAAAAGAAACATACCTATGGGTGTGTGTACATGAGTGTGGATTTGCAGATGAAAATTACGCGATAGTAAAGTGGAATAAACTTAGGGATTTCTCGATTAACGCTTATAATGTTTCAGCACGGAAACCATTACTAACCCAGGGGATATATCTCATCTGACATTGATTTTCTCAGGAAAATTATTATTGGTGAAATTTTAGAGCTATGGCACACAGACGCACTTACACACTCTCACACACACAGACAGGCACACAAAGAAAAACACAAGCATCTATCTCTCTCTTTCCCCATCTCTCTTCATCAACGTATATAAAGAGCGATTTGGGAAACAGATGAAGGAAATTGATACAATATTGAATCCGAAATGCACGCGTACATTTCAACATTTCAACATACTCAAATATTTGGAAGATATAATTCATAATCCCACACTTACACAAATGCATCATAATATATATAAAAGAATATATTAACACCACACGCATACACACACACACACACACACACACACACACACATATATATATATATATATATATATATATATATATATATATAGAGAGAGAGAGAGAGAGAGAGAGAGTGAGTGAGAGAGAGAGAGAAAGGATTGTCACCTAACTGGGCAGAGCCGATTTCGAAATTTCGTTAGGGCAACGTTTTGGTGTTTTCACTTGTTAGAACTAATTTTTTCTTGTGATATTCTGTCCAATTAAACATCTGAACAATAAAATTAAAATCAACCAACTGCAAATAATAAGACATAAAAAAAATCAGCACAACAAAAGCAATCAAAAACAATTAAACATTTATATATATATATATATATATATATATATATATATATATGTGTGTGTGTGTGTGTGTGTGTGTGTGTGTGTATGTATGTGTGTGTGTGTGTCTGTGTGTGTGTGTGTCTGTGTGTGTCTGTGGGTAAGTAATGAAATTATTATTATTACCGTCGGAATTAATATAAGAATCTAACAATTCATTTCTTCTAGTGAAAATACGGTCCCTAAATTTACTGTCATGTATTTGACAATGGCTATCTAAAAGTTCAGTCCAAAGTCATCTTATTTGCCTGGAATAGGAAGACAGCCAGGCTTAATGATTAACACTATATTTCTAACCCCATCGCTCATCGATATTTTTTTCCTTCTTTCCTGTCTCCCTACGACTCTTTTCGTCTGGATAAATCTAACCAATTCATTTCTGTGAAGAATTTTGGTTTGAGGTGCGGTTTTGTAGGATTTCCGCGAAATAAACTATTTCCAATTGATTTATAAAGGCATCAACTTTACATTTACATTATATATATATATATATATATATATATATATATATCAATTACATTACTTATATGGAGTCAAAAATGGGTTCACGGAAATATAACGCGGAGCACGAGATGTAGATGAAAGGAAGATGTATTTACAGAAAATGGTTGCAAAGAAGAAGGTACGGTAAGCAGTTGGCATCTCCATTACAATTCCCTTTGCCCCTGCCACCTTGTTTGTATTCAATTTGGCCATAAATTAAAGATTATTCCCTGTCTTGTCTTTCATTCAATCGTTCTGCAAACACAATTAAATTCACACACACACACACACACACACACACACACACATATATATATATATATATATATATATATATATTATGCCTGCATGTAAATGTAAGGAGTACGAAAAAACATACTAGAAGGAAGATAAGTCATTATTATACTTACTTCCGGTTGTATGTGTTTTACGCTGTGTGAAAATTTCAACTGAAATTGAAACCTTGCAATGTCATACGATAATGATTTGCATTATCGCATATCGTTAGTTGATAGACGAAAAAAATAACCACGTTGAAATATGTAACCACCTTATCATTCCACCTCCCTACCGCAATTTTCGATACCATCCGTAGCAAATTGTGGAAACTATTTGGACATATTACAAAATCTACTCCGGGGATCGCTACATTGACTTTTAGAGTGTGATGCATGAAAAAACCTCGTAGGCAAAACAAAAACAAAAAAGTATGTGCACTGGTAATATTACTCTCTGGTGACAAACAAATAACTTTCAGACATTAAATAGTAATAGTAGTGATAATATTATAGAGAAGCATTCATCATCTATTTACCGAGCAGCTAGTTTCTCTTGTCATTTATAAAATTATTTTTACTAAAACAACTTTTTATGAACATACTTCTTCTTCTTCTATGTGCCCTGTCCCTTCAGGACATAGGCGCTCATGGTTCAACACGTCTCCCTATCACTTGTGACTCTTGCTCCTGTTACTCCTGGCAATCCACCTGATCAAGTCCTGCAAATTTGTTATCCGCTGCCTTCCTCTGTCTCTCCTTCCTTCTATCTGGCCTGTCAGTATCAGGTTCTCCAAGCTCTCCTTCCTCATTGCGTGTCCCAGGAACTTCAGTTGTCTCTTCCTGATACCCAGTATTAATTTCCTTTTTATTGCCAGTCTTTCCAACACGTCATCGTTGCTTGCATGCTCAGTCCACGATATCCGCAGCATCCTTCTCTAGAACCACATTTCCGCTGCTTCCAGTTTTGTCCTCATTTTCGATGATATTGTCCAGCATTCATTGCCGTATTGAAGAACTGACATCACATAGCAATCCAGCGCTCTTTTCTTTGTTTCTAGTGAAATATTTCCTGTGTGTTATTACTTTACTCAGCTTCTGAAAGGCGTCCTTTGCCATACCAATTCGCCTTCGGATCTCTGTGTCACATTTTCCATCTCCTGTTAGAAAACGTCCTAGGTATTTAAATTTTTATACTTGCTTGATTCTAGTATCCCCCAACTGTATTTGGCATTTTGGGTTGCGCCTTTTCTGATGAGCATGCATTCAGTTTTCTTAAAGTTTATTTGTAGTCCTTTTTTGTCATTCTCCACCGCTACCTTCTGTAGAAGGTCTTGTAGTTTCCTTTCTGTGTCTTCATTCAGCACTGTATCATCTGCATACCTTATGTTGTTCAAGTTGTGGCCTCCAATAACAAATCATGTCGTGTATGAACATAGATTTCTAAAATCCAGCAACTATTATTGCTCTTTTCAGTATTAACGGAGTTCTCTTTCGAAACCTTTGTTTGAATTTGCGTGGAATATTATCTTTAGTTTCTCTTCAAATTATATGAACTGAAATAAATTTCCATCTTTTAAAGTTTGTCTTTTTAAAGTTTGACGAAAATTAAATGACAAGTGAATTCCTGTATCAATGCTAATCTAAACTTATTTATAAATGGAACTTTGTGTGTGTGTATGTGTCTGTTTGTCTGTGTGTGTGTGTTCGTTACCTATAGACTCCGAAACGGCTGGACCGATTTTCTTGAAAATTTACACAGTTCTACTATAAGCGTCTGCGAGTGTTTTTAGCTAGGTTTTGTGTCGAAGTACACCCGATAAATATCGAAAATCGATAATCGAAAAAATCGGGTTATAGAAGGAGTGGTCCGATTTTAATCAAATTTGATACACTCATAGACAAAGACATAAGAAACAATATTCAGAACTTTCAATGTTGCAGTTCTTACAATAGTGCAGAAAAACGATAATATATATACATATATATATAAAAGGCAAGATATTTGTGTATGTGTCTGTTTATCTGCCTGTATGTCTGTATTTTTTTTCAGCCCTTTTATTTTAGTTTTTGCTTCGGGTTTGGCTCTAAGTAGGTATAATTGTAGTTGTTAATCTCAGCCATGATACCATTTACTCAGTGGACTTATTTAGCCTTCAAAATTTAGTTTGCGACGAAAAAAACTTATTTGATATCGATACCAGGAAATCAAAATTTGACATACATTCATTCATTTTTCTTTCAGTCTACGGTTTCGCTTTAACTGGAAACAACTATTGTTTTTTAGTCTTTCGTGCTAACGTCGAAAGAGTCTGAGCTCCAGGTCCATGGATTAGTTTTAAAGTTTTCATTACACCCGAGCAACGCCGGGCTATACTGCTAGTATAATTATAAAAACAAAAGGATTAATATCTTTTTTTAAACCCTTAAGGATTGTGGGGGCACAACATGTACATAAATCGCAGTGGTATTGTTTTCCTGGTAAATTTAGTCTGACAGTGCCTCATCATTTACCTAGGCCGATTGCCGTCCAACACATTAGGACTCACTCTCTCCTGCTATGTATACAGAGTTAGCGAGGGAAGAGATGGATATATACTTTTCCTGTAAGTGAATTCAGTTCGAATACAGGTTTTCAATGCCTCAATCTGACCCACTATCTATTACTCCGCCGTGCCTCCTATATGCTTTGAAATGTTTGTTATCCGTCATCTGTGCTATTTCGCTCGTTTGCTTGAATAATTAAGGCAATTATGTTATAACGGTAACAAAGTGTCATATTTAAATATCTGGTGAAAATGTTAATTAATTCTCGTAGTGTATGTGAAAATATATCAAAATCAGTTTTCTTAATGGCTTTTTTTTAACAGAATGGCAGTTTTCCTGCCAGGGAACTTTTAAAACCGTTTAAATTTTGGGGAATAATAATAATAATTTTATATATATTTTTTTTCACTTAATATCTAACTGACTCTCCTGTACGTTGTAAATAAACAAGTATTTCGTCGTTAATTTGGGAGGGTAGCGATATCATCTCTTATCAGTGGTATTAAATAAGTAATACTTTGTGTAAGTAGTACCTGTTTGGCGTGAAATGATTAAAAAAGAAAAGATATCTTATATATTCCTGGGTATGGGGGGGTGCCATTTCGATTGATATTACGAGCTTTATTCCATTCTGTGCTATTCTCTAATTCATTTATTTTACCATTATATTTTTCCAAGATATTTTATTAGCTCCATTGATCTCTCTAATTGAGAATAGAATTTTCGCTGTTAGGTTTGAAAGTGTTGCTTTTATATATAATTCAATTCTTTTCTCTTTGCAAATTAAAGATGTATTTTGCAGTTAGAAAACTAGTTTTAACAGTCTCCCTCTCGTGGATTTTATTTCTTCTTCTGAGAGAAATAAAATCTTTGCCGAAGTTAGTCATTGCCAGCCACAATCTCAAAAATGTAAGATACGCAGATAATACAGACACAGAAAGAAAAAAGTAAGACCTCCTACCAAAGGTAGCAAAAGAAAGCGAGAAGAGAGGACTGAACATAAGCTTAAAAAAAACTGAATGTATGGTAATCAGCAAAAAGAAGAGACCAAAATGTCAACTACAGGTCGGAGACACTAAAATAAAACAAATAAACAAATTTAAATACTTTGAAAACATGTTGACAGAAGATGGAAAGTGCGATGTTGAAATCCAAAGACCCATTGACATGAAAAATCCCGCATTTGACAAGCTAACCAGCGTACTCAGAGACAGAAAAATCTCATTAGAAACAAAAAAAAGAGTGCTAGATTCCTATATGATATCTGTCCTTCTATATTGAAGTGAAACTTGAACGATCTCATCAAGGATGAAGGAGAGGCTTGAGGCAGTAGAAATGTGGTTTTACAGAAGGGTGCTGAGAGTATCACGGACTGAATACAGATGATATTGGAGAGGATGCGAACAAGAAGAAAACTCATACTTAACATCAGGAAGAGAAAGATGCGGTTCCTTGGACACGTAATGAGGAAGGAGAGTCTTGAGAATTTAATACTCACAGGACGGATAGCGAGAAAGAGAGACAGGAGAAAGCATTACTTGACTGGCTTAAGCAAATGGATAGCGAATCGAGATTTGGGAGAGATACCAAGAAGAAAGATATCGAGAGCGAAAAGAGACAGAGCAAAATGGATGACCATGATCGCCTACGTTCTAAAAAGGCACGGCGCATGAAGATGAAGATGCTTACTGTATTAAAGATCGTTCTGACAGCAAGGTGTCAATATCTTGCCAAACATTCCATGACATAACGGATATTTATTGATTTATTTAATAATTTTATCCCAATCAAGGCATCTCACTGACACTGTTGCGCAGGCGGTTACATAGGGGAAAGTGATGAGAAAGTGTGGTTAGGGGGTTACATAGGGGAAAGTGATATAGAAAGAATGGTAAGGGGGTTACCTAGGTGAAAGTGATAAGAAAGAAAAGTTAGAGGGTTACATAGGGGAAAGTGATGAGAAAGAATGGTTAGGGGGTTACATAGGGGAAAGTGATGAGAAAGAAAAGTTAGAGGGTTACATAGGGGAAAGTGATGAGAAAAATGGTTAGGGGGTTAGATGAGGAAAAGTGAGGAGAAAGACTGGTTAGGGGGTTACATAGGGAAAAGTGATGAGACAGACTGCTTAGGGGGTTACATATGGGAAAGTGATGAGAAAGAATGGTTGGGGGTTACAGAGGGGAAAGTGTTGAGAAAGAATGGTTAGGGGGTTACATAGGGAAAAGTGATGAGAAAGAGTGGTTAGGGGGTTACATAGGGGAAAGTGATGAGAAACAATGGTTAGGGTGTTACAGAGGGGAAGTGTTGAGAAAGAATGGTTAGGAGGTTACATATGGGAAAGTTATGAGGAAGAGTGGTTAGGGTTGTTACACAGGGAAAAGTGATGAGAAAGTGTGGTTAGGAGGTTACATAGGGGACAATGATGAGAAATAGTGGTTACGGGGTTACATAGGGAAAAGTGATGAGAAAAAGTGGTTAGGGGGTTACATTGGGGTAAGTGATGAGAAAGACTGTTTAGGGGGTTACATAGGGAAAAGTGATGAGAAACAATGATTAGGGGGTTACAGAGTGGAAAGTGTTGAGAAAGAATGGTTAGTGGGTTACATAGGGGAAAGCCATGAGAAAAAGTGGTTAGGGGGTTACAGAGGGGAAAGTGTTGAGAAAGTATGGTTAGAAGGTTGCAGAGGTGAAAGTGATGAGAACGAATGGTTAGGGGGTTACAGAGGGGAAAGTGTTGAGAAAGAATGGTTAGGATGTTACATGGGCCAAAGTAAAGAGAAAGAGTGGTAAGTAGTTACAGAGGTGAAAGTGATGAGGAAGAGTGGTTAGGGGGGTTACACAGGGAAAGGTGATGAGAAAGAATGGTTAGGCGGTTACATAGGGGAAAGTGATGAGAAAGACTGGTTAGGGTGTTACATAAGGGAAAGTATTGAGAAAGACTGGTTAAGGGGTTACAGAGGGGAAAGTATTGAGAAACAATGGTGAGGGGGTTACATAGGGAAAAGTGATGAGAAAGAGTGGTTAGGGGTGTTACACAGGGAAAGGTGATGAGAAAGAATGGTTAGGGGGTTTCATAGGGGAAAGTGATGAGAAAGAGTAGTTAGGGTATTACATAGGGGAAAGTGATGAGAAAGAGTGGTTAGGAGGTTACATTTGGGGAAAGTGATAAGAAAGACTGTTTAGGGGGTTACATAGGGGAAAGTGATGAGAAAGAGTGGTTAGGGGGTTACATAGGGAAAGGTGATGAGAAACACTGGTTAGGATTTTACATAGGGAAAATTGATGAGAAAATGTGGTTAGGGGGTTGTATAGGGAAATGTGATGAGAAATAATGGTTAGGGGGTTACACAGGGAAAACTGGTGAGAAAGAATGGTTAGGGGGTTACATAGGGAAAAGTGATGAGAAATAGTGGTTAGGGGTTTGAAGAGGGGAAAGTGATAAGAAAGACCGGTTAGCTGATTACAGAGGGGAAAGTGTTGAGAAAGAATGGTTAGGGCGTTACATAGAGGAAAGTGATAAGAAAGAGTGGTTAGATATAGTAAATGTCAGATGGAGGGTGACAGACGGGTAAGGATACCGAGGATGAGGGTTGCGTTGATGGGATGTGTGTTTGAAAAGCTTAGTAGTTGTTGCTTTCCTGACATTTGCATTAGTATTATGACTAATGCAGTAGGACATACTAATTTCTTCTAAGAGACGAACTTCAAGTCAACATTTTATTAATGTGTCATTAATTCGTTGATCTGATATTCTGATAATTTTTTCTTTTTTTTCTTTTTATAATCGTGTCGCCCCAAGCAAGGCATTTTATTGCCACTGTTGTGCAGGGGTTTACATAGGAGGAATGTTATGAGGAGTGAGAGATTGCAGAGGGTGTCAAGAAGGGTGTAGGAGACGGAAGAGAGTACTTATGAGAGTAGGCTGGACGAAGAAAAAGCATGAGAGAGAGGATGTAAGTTACTGAGACAGGAAATGACTTTTGAGTTTACAGTTAAATTCTTGGAGATTGTAAGTGCCGGGAAAACAAGTATGCTAAAGAGAATTCCCCAGGCAGGAAGTGCGAGAAAAGAAGCTGATGGAGTAGAATTTGCGTTTACAATTTATTGGTTTCACAGTAAAATGCAATGTAATATGTTACGGCCAGATTTAAAAGTGATTTTATTAAGTGTGGTTTGTTTGGATATTACATTTCATTTGAATACCACGGTTCTGTTGTCATTTCGCGCTATCACGCGGTGTGACGTCATAGATCCACATTGCAAATTTGCGAACTGCGTTTGTTATTTTTGGTAACTATTGCCGTTGCCTAGCGGAGTTTTATGTCAACACAAAATAAAATCGTCGGTGATGGTGGATGTTATTGTGTTATCGTCTAGGTGACCTCTCTGAAGATGGCTCATGTGAGCCGAAAGCTTAGAAACAAATTAATAAAATATTATCCAAATTTTGGAGAATTTTTGTATTTATTTTTAACTGAAATTAAAGCCAAAATATGACGTTTACAACGGCTCATGATTAAACATAATAGACATTCATTGTCTTTTATATTTAACAGTATATGTTTAGAAAATATATTTATAATTAAATAACGTATTTTCTAATTATATATATATATAGAGAGAGAGAGAGGGAGAGTGAGAGAGAGAGAGAGAGAGAGAAAGACGATGAATTTATCCGTTGAATAATTTTTCACCCTATAAACCATTCCCCACCGTCTCTATCGCTACATCCATAGAAAACGTTCAAAGGAACATATTTCTTAATTCTGCTAGTTCTTATCATCACAGCTAAAACAAGGTAAGCGACACACATTGACACGAACTACCCTAATTTCTTTTGTATTTTATTAATGAGATGTAAGATTCACTCGAGCAGGTTCTTCACACAAACGGCTTCTTTGTGAACCTGACTTCTAGAAGGATCCTTTGACTGTTGGATACACGTAACCTGTTCAATTTCTAAGTATAACGATTATCTTTCCCACATTCATAATTCGCGTCTAAATAACTATCCGGCAACTGTAGAATTCATCAGATTAATATTTACTAGGATCCATGAAAGTACGGCATTTCAAGACTGCAAATAAAGCTGGAGGAACATGTCAATGATAGTGTTCTGTCTACCTGTAGATTTCCCGGAAAGAAATACGAGACAATCACTATGATATAATGTTTTCTCAGGGAGGTAAAGTGTTTGAAGAGACTCCTGGGATCAAACACAACTCAGACCTCAAATGGAACTCGTGCATATGATCATCCATCTCTGAAAATGCTGAAAAAATTCTCAGTAAGTTTCTGACGAAGTATAGATACCATATATGGGCTTCAGTTTTCTATCTCTGTCGTGTCCAAAAACTGTCTCGGCATCCTTGTTGGTGCTAAATCAATTTCTCCTTACAACCTTTCTCTCGCGGTTTAAATGTTGCAAAATTTAACGGCTCTGTTACTGTTTCGATGGAAAATGTCGTGACGGCCGACGTCCCTTAGGCTAACCAGTTCTAACCTTCACGTTCTTCGATCCGCTATGCTAATCGCATTGTAGGGTACCACCCTCATTCTCTTCGTATTCCGTTCGTATGAAGTTCTACTGGAGGAGCTTCTTTAACCCGAGCCACCGCTGTTCACAGTCAACTTCCAATAAGATGTTTTCCCAATGACTACAATATTTACTTGTTCATGTAACTAGTTAACCGTTATCTTCCCCGAAATTGCACTTCGAAATCTGTAACCTCAAGTGTCTCGTTGGTTTTGTACAAGGAGAAAATGACACTTTTATAGATTTTAAAATGGGTAAAAGAATAAGCATGAAAGAACCTACCCTTTATAAAGAGGTATTTCCTTTTATATTCATGTAGCTTTTAAAGGTTTATTTTTTATGTAAACCAGAGCAGCATATGTGGTGGTGGTTTCATCTCTCGGAAAATTTAGGAATAGTTGTGGTAATAGATTTGGTAATTTAGCCGTTTCTTCATAAAGAAACTTTCTATATTTATTGATCAAGCAGCGGGCGGTTGAAATTTTAAAAATCTTTCTGTTGGTTAACATTTATAAAATCTTTCTCTTAAAATATTTAAAAAAAAATAGGTTTCTTATGTTCAATAGCTATCATTGCTCTTTCCACGATTGATGGAGGGTTTTAACTTTTTTTTTAAAGTAGTGGAGAACGTCAACATCATCATTATGTCAAAACACATTCTTCAAGTTACGTATGATATTCATTTTAGTTGTTGTTTTTGTTGATTTGGTTTTTGTTATTTGTTACAGTTCTTTTTATTTTTAAGAGGGAGGCAATCCAGAAGATCCGAAGGGGACAATCCACGAGTTTTGTAGGTTCATCCGCGAGAAGCCACTTTAATAATTGATCTGAGAAATGCGTTATATACAACTGAGGGTTTTGTTATTTCTGAACAAATTGCATGTCATGCATGACATTCATATCTATCTAAACTTATTTATATATGGAACTTTGTCTCTGCGTGTGTGTCTCTGTATTTGTGCATGTCCGTTGCCTATAGAGTCCGAAACGGCTGAACCGATTTTCTTGAAAATTTACACAGTTGTACTACAAGCGTCTGCGTGTGTTCTTTGCTAGGTTTTGTGTCCAGGTACCCCTGATAAATATCGAAAATCGATAATCGGAAAAATCGGGTTATAGAAGGAGTGGTCCGATTTTAATCAAATTTGATACACTCATAGACAAAGACATAATAAACGATATTCAGAAGTTTCAAGATTGCAGTTCTTACAATAGTGCAGAAAATCGATAATATATATATAAATGGCAAGATGTGTGTGTCTGTGTCTGTTTATCTGTCTGTATGTCCTTTATACAAATCCACAATTTTTATCCGATTCTCACCAAACTTCACACAAATATTCTTTAAGTTGAGTCTGAGCTCCAGGACCATGGATTAGTTTTAAAGCTTTCATTACACCCGAGAAACGCCGGGCCATACTGCTACTGAGATTATATATCTGACGGGAAAAAATTATTTTCTAAATCGTTTTACACGAAGCAAGTTGATAATGCCACTAAGATGCAAGAGTTTACTGAGAGTGAATGAAAATGAAAAGACGTCAGCGAGGAGAAAGGTGAATAAAAGAACAGTAATAAAAAATGTCGATTGATGTTGCATTTATATTTTTGAAGATCGTAAATATTGGGGAAGTAAGAATTTAGAAGAGAATTCTACAGGTGAGAAGTGCGAGGCAATAAATTATTGCAAAAGAACTTACGGTTAGCGCAATCTATTTTAACGGTAAAACGGTGAGACCTAGTTGCCAATCTTGTACGTCGCTTAAATTTATGCGGTCAAGTTACAAGGGATTACAGCTCATTTAAACAATTGCCATGAAAATATTTTTAAAGAAAGACACAAACAATCTACGTCACTGCGGTTTTACTGAAGAAAAGATGCCAGGTTAGCGCTGATAATATGACGAAATTTGTCGAGGATCTCGAAATATATATCAGGGACACTAGACCAGATATTGCAACAATGGACGGACGAAGCGAAGATTAAAGAACAAGATTCGATTTCTTAGGTTAATACTTTGATTGTGTAGCATCTTGCGACGTTCTATAAAACTACGCCTAGCACAGGCTATTCTGTGTTCAATTTCCTTATATCTTATTCTATAACTTATCCATAGCCTAGCACTGTTTTCATTTCAATTCCAGACAATAGTTTCTGTACTGAAAAGGTTTAATTCACGCCCTACTTCTTTGAACACTTTGTTGATAATATTTTGTTTAAATAATTATTATCCCAACTGTGAATACCTATGTCATCAGCATAGCATCCAGTTATAATCAGTGCACAAACCTTGGAAGGGAAATATTTATATTGTGTGTATTCGGAATAGTAAGAATCATTATCATATATGTTCTACTATAGAAGATACACATATGAATAATTCGTAGTTCAATCCAAATAGCTTGTAACTGATAGAAAATCAATTTTGCATTTCTAGTTGTAATGACATATCTTATTCATTTATATGCCGTCTCCTTTCAGGGTGTAGGCAATTATGGCCGTCCACTTCCCCACTATTCCTTGTAGGTCTTAACAAGATTCCTTCCAAACTCTGCTCTACCACCCATCAAGTATCTCATGTGTTGTTTTATCGTGTCTTTATTTCTCTCTTTATCCGTTCTGTGAGTATCAGTTTCTCCAAGCCCTTCTTTTTTATTACGCGTCATAGAAATTTCAGCTGTTTCTTCCTGATATTAAGTGTAAGTTTCCTTTTCGTTTCTATCCATTCCAAAACCTTGTCGTTGTTTACATGTTAGGTCATGGTATCCTCAGAATCCTTCTGTAGAACCACATTTTGGTTGCTTCAAGTCTTTCCTTCATCTTTGATGAGATTGTCTAGAATTCGCTGCCATATAGAAAGACAGATTAGATCTGTTTAGCTTTTGGAATTCCAAACAACTTCGGATATCGATGGGACACTTTCCGTTCTCTGTTAGACCATTTCCCGAACATTTTTAATGATTGCACTTGCTTGCATTTAGTATCCTCGACCTTTAATTGGCATTTAGGCACCTCTTTTTTTCTGATGTTTTCTTTTTGTTTACATTTAGTCCTTTTTTCTCGCATTCATTTGATGCTTTCTGTAGTAGGTCTTGTAGTTCCCTTTCCGTATCTGTTGTAAGCCATGTGTCTGCGTATCTTATGTTATTAAAATTGTGACCGCCAATAACGAAGCATGGCAGGGCTTCTAGTTTTCTCAGAACTGTTTCGCTGCATAAGTTAAATACATCCTGTTTTACACGTCTTTCTATTTATGTATATCTGCAGAATTAATTTCCTGTCTGTATGCAGGCGATATGCTGCCATTATGTGTTTTTGATTATTCTCATGTATTTTCCGAATCTGTTGAGGTTTCCGTGCATCAAGACGCTGTAGCGTACCTTATCGAACGCCTTTGCGTATACTACGAACCACAAGTACAAGTCTTTCTGCATTTGTATTGTACCTACTGATAATATTCTTGGCATATATATTGCTTTCCTTGTTTCGGTGTTCTTGACGAACCCGCAGTTTTCTTCTTCAATATCTTTCCCGACTTTGCTGCGCGTTCTATTTATCAGAATCCGAATGAAGAGTTTTGCTATGTGGCTTCATGTCAGAAAAAGATTTTATTATCAAACATCGAATCTTTTTTTTTTTCAAAACAGTATCAGGGAAACACTCTAAAAAGTAAAATAATAATAATAATAATAATAATAATCCTGCATAGATAACTAACGGAATTACATTTCTTCTACCCAATAATAGTGACACAGACAACCCAAAAATACTACAGACCAATTACATGCCTTCCGACAACAAACTATTAACATTTATTTTAACAAAACAGACATATTTTTCTTGGAAAGAAATGACATATTACCGCTTGGACAAAAAGGGTGCAAACGTGGCTGTTACGGATATAAAGACCAATTGTTTATTAACAGAAGGATCCTGGAAAACTGCTACAATGCAAAGAAAACTCTTAGTACTGCCTGGATAGATGATCGTAAGGCATTCGATAGTGTACCACATTCCTGGATCTTAAAGACTTAAAATATATATAAGATATCACCCGTCAGCATCAATTTCATCAAACAATGCATGTCGATATAGAAAAAAACCTTTACTTCAATCATATAAATGGAACCTATAAGTCTGGTAAAATAAACATCAAAAGAGGTATATTTCAAGCTGACTCTTTGTCTCCCTTACTATTCTGCATATCATTAATAGCACTAACCAGTCAACGTAGCAAGACAGAATGTGGTTATAAAATAGCCCAAAAGAAAATAAGCCATCTGTTTTACATGGATGACTTAAAGTTGTATGCTAAATATGATAACGACCTGGAAGGTCTTCTGCAAACTGTACAATACTTCAGCGAAGACATTGGAATTAAATTCAATTTGAAAAAATGTGCTAAAGCTACATTTTTACGTGGATCGCTACAACAAACATCCTCAATTAGCTTAGACACTGCTGTAACAATAAAAGAATTAAATCCAGAAGCTTATGAATACCTCGGTGTAAATGAGAGTGAAAAAATTCACCAGAAAAAAAGAGTACTATAGAAGGCCACGACTGATATTAAAAACTGAATTGAATTTTCAAAACAGAATTTTGGTCATTAATAGCCTTGCAATCCCAGTTGTCCAATATAGTTTCAACATCTTCAACTGGACTCTAAACGACATCAGGCAAATGGATTCTAAAGCAAGAAAGCTTCTTTCTAAGCATAAGAAAAATCATCCAAAGGCTGATGTAGACCGTCTATACATACTATACATAAACAACATGAAAACAGAAAGAAAAAATATTCAATAATAAAAGAAGGCAGTAAATACAAACAAGATTTACATTTAGTAGATTCTGTAGAAAAGCAAAACAGAAGCCAAGAACCAACTATTGCGGCAAAAATATGAAAATGAAAGCCAAAGATAAAGCTCTTGAACAGATGGAACAACGCTGGCAAGACAGATCTCTGCATAGCCAATATCCAGAATGTGCCAATAAATCCAATGTTGATAAAGTTAATACTCATCGATAGTTACGTGCATCTGGATTAAAGTCTGTGACTGAAGGTTTTATTTTTGCAGCGCAAGACCAAAGTCTTTTCACTAGGAACCTTCAGGCAAATATTATACATAATAACGTGGATCATAAAATGAAGATAACCACCAAGAAACAATAGACCAGCTAATCTTAGGATGCTCTGTACTTGCCCTAAATAAATATTGAAATCGTCACGATAGAGTTGGGCAATATTTACATTGGACAATGTGCAAACACTATAGAAAAACTGTAAACAAACACTGATATGAACATCACCCAGCACCGGTTACAGAAACAGAAGATGTCACCATTCTATGGGATTACACCAAATACTCAGACAGAAAAATCGAAGCAAATATGTCGGGCATTATTGTGAAAAACCAGAAAGAAAAAACTTGCTTATTAATTGGTATGGCTCTGTCCAGCGGATTGTAACATAGCAACCAAGGAATTCAAAAAACTGTCAAAATATAAAGACCTGGAAAATGAAATAGAAAAAATGTGGAAATTGAAAACAATAGTCGTGCCAGTGATAGTAGGTGCACTTGGAATGATAAAAAATGGAACAAAACAACACATTGAAAGAATCCCTGGAAACCCCAGCTTAAGAGATATACAAAAAATTGTCTTGTTAAGTACAGCCCACACACTAAGGAGAACTTTGTCTATGTAACGCTAGGGATGATAGGAGTGATATAAAAACATGAAATGAAACCATAACGACACATCCCGACCTGCCTTAGGTCTTCCTGCAGTCTTGGTAGGTAGTGCGACCATAGCAGAAATGGAAATATGATGAAAAATGACAACATAATAATAATGTCTAGTCAAGTGAAAAATTATATTCATGATCTGCGAATAGATATCTTTAGATGGAGAAAGTTTTGATAATTTTGTTGTTGATATTTTTTCTTTTTGTGAGAGAGTGTATATATATATATATATATATATATATATATATATATATATACAAGAAGAAAGAGGTAGAGTGTGTGGAGTACAGGGTTAGGCGTACATTTAACAAGAAGCATGACAATTAGGAAAGTAAAATGTATTGTCTCTGCGTTTTCTGCTTGTTGTTGCTTTCCGTTAAGAGAGAAAAATCACTTTCAAGAATTGAGTAACATTTTTAATTTAATTTTTGTTTCTTTTTATTGACTTTATTTTAAATAATTATATTTAAGATGACTTTTTTTTAATTGCCTTTCCCGTAAGCTAAACTAATTTTTGTGTCTGCAAACGCTAATGGTTTACTTGCCATAAAATACATTCCAAACGATTGTTCACCAACGCGCTCGCGCACACACACACACACACACACACACACACACACACACACACACACACACAAACACACACACACACACAAATATATATATATATATATATATATATATATATATATATATATATAAACTTACATGGTATATTTCCTTACAGATTCAAAACGCTCTCAGAACACACACAGACACATACACACACAAACATATATGATAGGATAATGAACGAATAGGAAAACCTTTATCAAACTGACATGTTTCACTTTTTAAAGCATTGTCAGAGAATGAAATATGGAAAAAAGTGAATTCCGAATTAAACTCTTTATTTAACCTACGGGTTAGACTGTTCTTGTTTCACTGACCATGTTTTGGGATATCGTTAAGTTTTGTTTTAGTACTTCTCAATTATTGCTTATCGTTTACACAAAGTTCAAGTACACACTGCCACGCCAAGGGACTGAACTTACAATTAAAATAACACCAAATTCACGAACCAACGCGTGAATCCCCTAGGATATTGTCCCGTGATGCAATATTCTATGGAGAACGTGAAGACTTAAACTTAACCAGCCTGTTCAAGATTGCTGCTGCTGATTGTTATGTTCGACTCAACTCACTGAAGATTTTTCCTTTTTGTTACGGCTTTAGTTGCTTTTGTTGATGCATTGTTGTTTCTTTCTTTATCAGTGGTCCATTTATTACTATGCTTGGGCTACTAAGGAGATCCTCATAATCCAGTATAAGCGCTGATAATTTTAGGCGTCTTTCCCGTGTTCTTTCTTTGCGCAATATTTTCATTTAATTCCATAAAAGTGGATGACTACCCATGTCATTGTATATATGATCAGCCATACCTGATTTCTTTGTCGCATCCGTTACTACGGCTTTTGAATGGTCATTCAGATTTAATATTAAGGGCGAATTGTTTTAGCTTTATATGTTTTGCCACAAAATGAATGGAGTACAGACAATTCTTGGTGGTGTTCTTTCGTGTTATGCTTTCTCCGTAGAGGGAAGCTGCTTCTAACTATTTACAAGATGTTCTATGGACCTCAGATCTTCTGAAACTTAGCCGGTAAAACTTTGACGTAAAGTATTCAGATTGTGGCAATTTTCTGGTCTTCCTACCTGGCACTATTGTTTTTACATGCAAACGCTGATGTTATGCACCGTAATTGTTGTTCTAAAGGCAATGCTTCATACCGAACATTACCTATCTGGATCACCACTTAATATTTTTGCCTAGAGTTGTAAACCGCGAACGATCCCTATGATTATACGGAAAAACTGATGAGAATTGTAGTTAAATTGAAGGTTGGCCTGTGATATGAAATATGCGGATACCTATTGTCTCGACGAGTTATTAGTATATTCAGCAAGGTTGGCTGGTTAATATTTTCTTTCATTGTGAACTAGATTGGAGATTTTATTGACTCAACATGGCTCAGCAGTATTTGTCTAACTTCTTGGTGAGGCCAGAGTATGATAGATAGGTTTAGTCATGTTATTTAAAAGTGAATCGGCTGAAGGTTGAAGAACGTTTAATATTTGCTACTACTATATTTAGTTGTCCCTCCCACTAAGGGCAACATGTGACACATGGTCAGTTATGAGTGGGATTTCCGGGCTATATGGCCCGGCCAAAAAATACCTGTCTATTTTTCCCCCATTCCTCCCTATTTCGGCGGAACCACGACTAGGTTATTGCTCTCTGCTCAGAGGCAGAGAGTACCCTCTACCCGAAGGCAGAGTGCTGACAGTGACAAAGGTAGTTCTTTGCAACTACTACCAAAAATGGATGGCGAATGCTGTTTTTAAAAGCTGTCATACCTTATCCACACTTATGTTTGCAAGATTTTTAGTTAGCATTTTCCCTTCATTCAAATTTACTAAATCAAATATTCGTAAAATAAAACTCCTCTCTCGTGCACAAACACACGAGTACCTCTCTCGCTTTTTCTCTCACACACGCACACACACACACTCTCTCTCTCTCTCTTTCTCACACACACACACACACACACACACTTTCTCTCTCTCCCAATCTTTCTCTTCCAACTTCTTGTCTTAGCTTTGATAAAAATAACGTATACGCAACGATTCAGCAACATTAATCAACATAAAGCACATATTCGTGAATGAATAAATGTTCAATAGAATTTGTACATAGGTGGATGCAACTATCGTATAATTGATTGTTTACCATCACCTTTTAGAAAATGATTCAAATCATGCGCTGTTCGAGAAAAATGTGACAAATGAGAACAGCTATCATTTTATATATTTTCTTTTTCTTTTTCTCTGCAAATTATAGTAACTATTTGATTACAGGGCGGTCTTTCTAGATTACAGTCTTCTTTGGTGTCTGTCTCATTTTGCCGACCGTTCCCGTTGCTCGCAGTGCGCTAATATTAAATAGTATAACATAAACTAATATAATAACAAGAAACTTTCAGTGTCAATCAGAATGATAGTACTATGGTGTCGATGGAGGGACAAATCTTTGGGCTTTATTTTCGTTCTTTTATCCGTTTTCTCTTATTGTTCATTTTTTTTTCTTTTTGCTCTTCTCTTCTCAAAAGTCTTATATCTTCATAGATTTGGATTTTACACTCCCACTATAGCTTTACGCGCTTAATATTTTTTTAATTCTCTCTATTTGTCTCTTGTTCTTCTTTTCTATTTCTTTCTTTCTTGAATTCCTTCTTTTCCTTCCCTCCACCTCACTTTTTTCTCGGCTGTCTGATTGCATTTCTTGCATTTCTTCTTCTTTTTCAATAGCTTCTTCTCCATTATTTTGTCTGTGGTGTCTCAATTTTTAAACATTCAGTAGTTTAACGCTTAATCTTTTCAAGTTGACATATTCCGTGTTAAAACATTCTATGTCATTCTCTCAAACTAGTTTGATGTTAGTGTAAGCGAAAATGAAAGGCTACAATTCCGACTCGATTATTATAACTTATATCACGATAGTTCTTAGAAAGAGGTTTTTCAAATTATATATGTATGTCTACAACGAGTAAGAAATCAAGCCATGGATTACTGCTGATTATAACGACAGTTACTCGATTGCTTAATACTGATTTCATGAATGCGCAACTGTTCGTCATACATCGTCATGATTTGTAGTCACTCATAACTTCTAATAAAGCAAAGAAATATGCGATATTGACGGAAATATTGGAGATCTGCTGTATCAAAATATCGGGCACTGACGTCGTAAGGAAAAACTATAAGTAGGATCCTATTGAAAATTTGTTAAAATCAGAAATATATATATATATATATATATATATATATATATATATATATATATAGTGATATAAATTTATAAGTATACATATGAGGGTTCAAAACTTGTTTTATGTTTTATAGTTAAATCATAAAAAAATATATATATATACATATAGTGACATAAATTTATGAGTATGCATATGAGGGTGCAAGACCTGTTATATGTTTTATAGTTAAATCAGAAATATATATATATATATATATATAGTGACATAAATTTATAAGTATACATATGAGGGTGCAAGACCTGTTTTATGTTTTATAGTTAAATCAGAAATATATATATGTATAGTACCATTATTCATATGTTAATAAAAAATTGCTCAGTGTATGAAAAGAACTGTATTATATATATGTTAAGAAGTATACATATTATCCTACGTCTATGCACGACTCGAAGTTTCATGCCCTATGCACTCATCTGGTGCCTATTTGGATGTTTCTTGGGAATTAAATTTTATAAAGTTAAGTTACTGCTTTTTTTATAACAAGATTAAAAATCTAAATATTCTAAAGTTACAAGTAGATAAAAATCTAAAATTTAAATTTAAAATTTAATTAAAAAATATTAAAAATAATAAAATGCATTTAGAAGAAAACAAAATCAGAAAACGTAAAAATTTGAATAGTCAAATATTACGTGCAGATAAAAAATTAAAACTTTAAAATTTTAAATAAAAATAAAATAAAATAAAAATTAAAAATAAAAATTAAAAATTAAAGAAACAAAATTAGAATTAAAGTTCAAAATAAAAAATAAAAATTAAAAATTAAACAATGCATGGAGCAAAGAATTTCAGCCTTTATTTCCCAGACGATTTTCAGCTATACTGGCATGCAAAAGATGTTTCAAAAATTTTTTTTTTCTCAATAGTGAATCAGTTATGGTCTGTGGTTCATTTTCGTACTATGGAACTCTTAAGTCACAGGAGCTAAAATGTCATCAAACAACTGCTAGTTACATTGACATGTTAAGAAAGGCATCGCTAATTACTGAAGGCTCTCGTCTATAGGGAGAAAACTGGATTTTTTCAGTAGGACGATGCTGCATTCCACAATGTTCAAAGGTCGAAGAACTTATTTTTTTTATGGAAGACAGCATTCAGCTTTTGAGCCATTCACCTTGCTCTCCAAATATAAACCCAATTGAGAATGTTTGGAGATAGATATCAAAGGACGTTTATAAACATAGATCGCAATTTGAAACTGAGGGTGCTTTTCTTGCAGTTTATTCATCCCGGGCTAGCATTTCAAGCATCCTCACGCACAAGTTAATAAGGAGAATGTCAAAGCAATTTTTCAAATATGGCGGATATACTGAACATTTGCAAATATGGAGGATATACTGAATATTAAATTGTCGTTGTGACTTATTTGTTCCGTATTTTCTATTTTCTATTTACATGGTCTTATCTTTATGAATAACAAAAAATTATTTTTTTAGTGTTTGATTAAATTAAATTAAAAGCTTAAAATTTCCACTTTGTTGATAAATTTCATTTTCTAATTCAATGTAAATGTTTCGCAAATATACTTCGATTAAAATAACAGTATTTTTTATTTTTTAATCCTTTTTATCTTGTCTTAAGATTTTTTACCGGGTGTGTAAATATATTTATACACACAGAAACACTGCATGCTTCAATCCTATTATGTTTGTGTCTGTGTGCGCGCGTGCGCGTGCGCGTGCGTGTGAGTACACGCGCGTGATTTCATACATAAATCTGATCAAAGACGATATTTCAAATACACTTTTATTTGATCGATTCCTTGTGGATATTTACTTCGCTGTGCCATTGCAAAATGAATGAAAGTTTAATATTCTTTCGGAAAATTGATTAGCATTTACCAGGTTTCATGTGTAAGTGTCTAATTAAATGTAAAAGCTTCGCAAATATATTTAGATTAAAATGACAGTATTTTATATTTTTGTATTTAATATTTATATTAACCTCTCTATCTCTATTTCTCTCTCTCTCTCTCTCTCTGTCTGTCTCTCTCTATATATATAGGTATGAATATTAAAGAATTTACAATATAGCTACGCAAGCAAGTACACACACAAAAATACACACACACACACATATATATATACTTGTGTGTGTGTGTGTGTGTGTGTGTGTGTGTGTGTGTGTGTGTGTGTGTGTGTGAAATTTATAAAGGTCTCCTATATATATATATCTATTTGGCATTATGTGCTGTGTCCTTTCATGGCATATGTATAATATTCATAAATTTTCACTTGCCCCTATCTATTGCCGCTCTTAATATTTTTTCCTCTTGGTAGCTTTCCCAAACGCCGCTCAAGCCCATCAAGCATGTCACGCGCTACTATCCCCCTGTCTCTCTGTTCCTTTATTACGTATCCAAGAAACCTCAGCTGTCTCGTTATGATGCCAAGTATAAGTTTTCTTTTCCCTTGCATCCTCTCCTTATTTTATTTATTTACCTCTGCTGTCCTGAATAATTGAAAAATCTTGTCAGGACAATACGGGTCTTCCGGTAGGATTCGAACCTACTTCCTTTAGAGAAAAAGACTATCACTAGATCTGACATTCCTTAACCTCTTGATCACATTGGTAAAAAAAAACCCGAATAATGCTTTTAAAGACATATTTTTCCAATTTTTTAAAAATATTAATATTTGTTTTGTTTTTGTATGCTATTGTAAAAAAAAAATATTTATTTATTAAATTTGTACGAAAAACATTACGAAATGAATTAACTCCGACATACATTTAGTTTATTTTTTTAAACATCATTTTTAATGGATACTTTTATTTTTTTATATATAATTAAACAGTATATTTTAAATGATATATATGTATATTAATAGATATACATATTATCATACATCTATAGCACGACCCAGAGTTTTATGAAACTACGCAATAATCAGGGGCACATTATGAGCCTGATGATTGCTTAGTGCACGGAACTCTGAGTCGCGCTCTCGACGTAAGATAATATGTAAATTTATTAATATATACTTCATACAAAATATACCACGTTTATGTGTGTATGTCTGTCTTACTTTCTAATGCTTTTAGTATCTATCTCAGTCTGTTAATATCTATCTAACTAATTTTGTTCATATGTATCTATCTATATATCATACATATTTTGTTATCTATCTATCTATCTATCTATCTATCTATCTATCTATCATCTATATACTATATATATATATATATATATATATATATATATGTATATATATAAATATATATTTATATCTATATATCTATATCAAGCTAACTATATATATATATATATATATATATATATATATATATATATATATATATTGTGTAATATATTATTTATTTCGCGTCGCAAATGCGAAAGAACTCGTTCATATTTATCCAAGCAACTTACGCGTTTTACCACATGAAAAGCCTTTCTCCATAACAACTCAATGCTCTTTTCTTTCTGTGTAATCAAACGAAACTTGACCTATCATAACCGATCGATATATTAATTCCTACATCAACACTGCCTAACCTTCATTTTCTCGATACTTCTGACGTCTTTCCATTTTCGTACAGGTTCAAGCAATTCGGCGGAAAAGGCAAAGTTCACGAGCGATTTTTTTTGTTATTTTCTTTATTTTAGTAATATCAGACTCTTCGAAAAACGAAGAGCAAATGAAAATAAAAATGTCATTTATAACTAACATCAGAAAGTGAAATTTGAAATTTCTAGAAACATGAGGAGGAAAGTAGGCGTGGAAATTTTGAACCTTAAAGAACACGTGAAAGAAAAGAGGGACACGAGAAAGCAGCTTATCATCTACCTAGCAAGTCTGTACATGTCTGGCAGAAAATGTTTGAGTAGATATACCAAAAGGAAAAAAAAATAAAATCAGAAGAGCATTAAAATATTGAAAAAGGTACCTTTCAAAAGCTAAACAATGCATTAACATTTTAATTTTATGTAATACCGACTATTCTATATGGTAATGAATGCTGGGCAATCTCCTCTTAAAGGAACAAGAGATTTGTGGCAATAGAAATGTCGTTCTACAAAAGGATGCTTTGAATACCATGGCCTGTACATTTGAGAAACGACGAAGTTTTAAAGATAACAGAAAGTTAACGGAAACTTATAGTTAACATCAGGAAAAGACAGTGACATTTTTAGGGAAAATAATGAGGAAAAAGGACGTGGAAAAGCTGTTATTCACGGAACAATCTCAAGACAAGAAATCAACACATAACCTGCCTAGCAATCTTGAGTAAATGGTTTGCTTGCAAAGATTTAGGAAAGATTAGAGAAAAATTATCAAGGGCTACAAAGAACAGGAAATTCTGGAGAGCAATGATCACCAAACTTCTGAAGAATCATGGTAAATTATCGGTTATTATCGGTAATTATCGGTTATTATCGGTAATTATCGGTTATTATCGGTAATTATCGGTATTAAATAAAAAACAAGCATTGTATGTACTTTTTTTGCTTGTATTCAAGTATTTCACACCTATAGCATTGTTCAGCTGTTTTATTATAATTCACTTAAAATTGTTTAATTAATTAAAATTGTTTGTTTAATTAATTGTTTAATTATAAATTAAATTGATTGTTTAATTAATTGTTTGAAGTGAATTGTTTGATTATAAATTAGTTAAAATAGCCAATACAATGAAATAACAGAAAGAAAATCTACTTCGACGAGATTTGAACTCATATGCATAATAAGATTTGAAGACCTAATCGATAGTCATAAAAATTACTCACAGAAGGTAACACAGTATAGATATTGATGTGTATTCAGGGTATTGTACTAAAATTACTAAGGTAAAAGGCGCTGAACAAATCATTATTGTGTCTACTTAGAGGTTAAATAAATGGCAATTTGACAAATAATTCTTGGTGCTGAGTTTCCGTGATATTTGTCCTCCTGGATGGCAGCGAATCCTCAAAGATGAAGGAGGTACTCGAAGCAACAGAATTGTGGTTGTGCAGAAGGACACTGGGGATACATATGAGCAACGGCGAGGTTTTGAATAGAGCGAAAACAAAAAAAAGAAATTTAACTTAACATCATGAAAAGACAGTTGAATTTCTTGGACACATAATGACGAAAGAGGACTTGGAGAATGTTATACTCAGAGAGCGAATAGAGGGAAATCGGGACAGAAGAAACAGCGTATGGACATACTTGATGGGCTTGACCAAATGGATGACAGAGCAGAGATTGAGAGAAACAACAAAACATAATTTACTAAAAGCCACAAAAAAACAGGAAGATGTGAAGGATCATGATCGTATACAATCTGAAAGGACACGGCACATAAAAGAAACTTCTAGAGACAGCGGTTTGTGAATGGAAGTGTCAGTTCAGTTTAAATTGAAACGCTATAATATACAGGAAGGCTTAGCTTTTAAATTTTAAGTATCGAGATGTTAACATAGTCTATGCCATTGAACGTTTTCCATTTTATTTTTTTTATTTTTCTCGCTACATTCTATTAATTATGCCAAATTTTAATAGTATTAAATTTGTGTTAAAAGGTTTTATGTATCTAGATATAAATTTACTTAATAAAATTCAGAAATGAAGACACTTTTTATACGTTCTTGTGTGAAAACTTCTATTTTTAAGTATAATTACAACTAAAATCGGACTTATATATATATATACTTGTGTGTGTGTGTGTGTGTGTGAAATTTATAAAGGTCTCCTATATATATATGTATTTGGCATTATGTGCTGTGTCCTTTCATGGCATATGTATAATATTCATAAATTTTCACTTGCCCCTATCTATTGCCGCTCTTAATATTTTTTCCTCTTGGTAGCTTTCCCAAACGCCGCTCAAGCCCATCAAGCATGTCACGCGCTACTATCACCCTGCCTCTCTGTTCCTTTATTACGTATCCAAGAAACCTCAGCTGTCTCGTTATGATGCCAAGTATAAGTTTTCTTTTCCCTTGCATCCTCTCCTTATTTTATTTATTTACCTCTGCTGGCCTGAATAATTGAAAAATCTTGTCAGGACAATACGGGTCTTCCGGTAGGATTCGAACCTACTTCCTTTACAGAAAAAGACTATCACTAGATCTGACATGCCTTAACCTCTTGATAACATTGGTCAAAAAAAGCCCGAATAATGCTTTTAAAGAAAAATTTTTCCAACTTTTTAAAATATTAATGTTTGTTTTGTTTTTGTATACTATTGTAAAAAACATAATTTATTTATTAAATTTGTACGAAAAACATTACGAAATGAATTAACTCCGACATACATTTAGTTTATTTTTTAAACATCATTTTTAATGGATACACTTATTTTATATATATATATATATATATATATATATATATATATATAAAAGCTAACTTTCCCTGAAGATCCAATTTGATGAAACATTGGTAGGGTCGTTTGCTATTTAGGTTAGCTACTTACTTGTATGCTCTACTAGTGTATTGAGCGCTTTACGTTTTAGTTTATTCGTCTCGGGTTTTTTTCTTTCGACTAGTACTTTGACTAATGTTCAAGTGCTTAGTTCGTTTCTTTTTTTGTTTCCAGTTTTCTCCTCCACATTTATACTCGGTGGGTTTTTCGAGACGTGTTCAATGCCAAGTCTTCAGTATATATATATATATATATATATATATATATATATATATACATATATATATATATATATATATATATAAACAAAGATTTGTACCCGCAGAATAGATTAATAGGTATTTAGTTTATTTTTAAACTAATTACATCTTCCCCCAGTATTGTAAGTTTTCCATTGTTTTTTTCCTCTATTTTTGACCCTTTGTAATAAAGCCAACGTAGCTCTTGACAAGTGTTGGCCGAAAGGTTCCTCGGGTTGGGAGAATTATGACGTCTACATTGTTTATATATATATATATATATATATATATGTGTGTGTGTGTGTGTGTGTGTGTGTGTGTGTGTGTGTGTGTGTCTGCGTGTCTGTCAGTGTATGTGTGTGTGTGTGTGCGTCTTCGCCGTGGTATATGCATGTGGCATCAATATTCAATGCCTAACGAATGGTAGATATAAATGTATGCAAGATGAATTCTGACAAGAAAATCTGTCTGACATGACGTCAACCTTCTTAGTAGCAGAACTAGCAAATGATTCAATATAGTTGTTCTACTTTATGTCAGTATAAAACGTGAGACCAAGAGGGCGTAATAGATGCATCTCCTGGTATTAGCACCAGCCATATTGATAGAAGATAATACTGGTTCTTTGCAATGATTAATGAATAGCAGTTTCTTTTTGGAGGTGTTCAAATTTACAAGCCATTACTTGCTCCATTTAACAATTGATTTAAAGTAATTTCCGATAGCAGCAGCCAGTTTTACTTAGTGGAAGTGATCGGGCCTCCTCTTGAGGTAAATCGCAATGTAATCTGCATAAATACCTAGTTGGGAACTGATGACATCAATGAAGATGAAGATATGAATGTCCTAGGATAGAACCCTGGGGAACTCTCTCATTGAATGGGATCTGATCTAAAAAATGTTGCCGTTAAACATGACCTTCATTAACTGATTTGATAACAATGATTAGATTCCGTCTAATATCCGGGTAGAGACACCATAATTCTTGAGGTTGTAGAATGGCAAAGGTCATTGAGTTATCGAAAGTTAATTCTGGAGCCTCGCTGTCCTTATCTAAAATCCGATAGATAAATTCATTAATAATCGTTAATACATTGGCGGGTAACCTATAAAAACGAAAGCTATATTGTTTATCCAAAAGCCCTGTGAAACTTAACTAATTCACAGTTGACTGATTCTACCAGAAAGAGACATGATTGACTGGGCAGAATATTATCCCCCATTGCTGTGGTAGACTGGTTGCCAGCCAAGGTTATAGAAGCCAATCTGTCCTATTATTTAACCCATAACTGGAGGGAATGGACGGATTAATACCTTTCCCAAAAGTATTTGTGCGTAGGTAAATGCAAGGAATTTAACTGGAATTAAAACTCGACTTCCTGATTTGTCGTTCCAATTTGATATCCACAGCACCACAAATATTCAATAGCGTTCTTAAAAGACATGGACTACAGAAATGAATTTCCAAAAAAGCTTTGGAAAACAACTCGCAGCAATGCCATGTTGTAGATTTTCTAGAGAACAGGAGTGGTTACAGAAGTACTTTTCCCCAGGACAATTGTAGGAATAAAGTCAAAACCGCAAAATGTTTGGGTCCTAGTTTGGAAATGAAACCAGAAACCATGAACTGAATCATATTCGTATCAACCACTTGTAAGAAAATTTTCGAGCAACGCATTCTGCTTTATCAGTATCAGATGAAAATACTTGAAACTAACTGAAGAGAAGAAAGTGTGTGAGGATTTACTGCTATACAAAATACTCTTCCACTAATCTCTGAAACCAAGCTTACGCGAAGCATTACCGTCTTATTTTTTTCAGAGAATAGGGCACATTGGTGACACGCTTGCACTTATTAAAAAGGGATCCAAAAAGTTGACGGTTATGACCGGAATTACTACGTTATTATATCCGGAAGAAGTGATATATATATATATATATATATATATATATCACTTCTTTTAAACTTTTCAGTTCACTGATACATATTTTTACTCGGTAGTGCGATATCGGCGCTGCTTCCTGCTTTCCTGCATGCTGGAAATTCTCCTCAGTCGTTCCTGTCTTTAAGAACTGTGGTGAACCCTCGGACCCATCCAACTATCGCCCTATCAGTCTTCTACCAATATTCGGGAAAGTATTCGAGGCTATAATCAATTAAATAGTTCATCATCTCACCGCCCACAAACTGTTCTCCGACAGGCAATATGGATTCCGATTTGACAGGTCCACAGCCGACCTGCTAACAACTGTAACGGAGTACATGCTACAGGCCCTTGATGAGTCTGACGAGGCTCGCGCGGTTGCTCTGGACATCTCCAAGTCTTTCGACAGGGTTTGGCACCCTGGCCTCCTATGCAAACTACGCGGTTATGGTATTACCGGTCGCCTGCTTGACCTAATCCAATCTTTCTTAAATAACCGCAAAATGAAGGTCGTGTTGAATAGGCGTGCCTCTTCAACCTTCAGCACGAATGCCGGTGTCCCACAGGGCTCTATCCTGGGCCCGACTCTCTTCCTTATTTTCATCAATGACCTCCCAGATGAGATCAAGTCCCAAGTAGGCATCTACGCAGATGACACTACAATATACTCCCGCTCCAGTAAGAAACCTGTCGTGGCGGACAGACATAATCTCGCTGCTGACCTTGAGCGGGATCTACACTCTGTGGTGAACTGGGGCAAGAAGTGGCTTGTCAACTTCAATTCCTCTAAGACCAAGCTGTTGTCTGTCAACCATTACAGGCAACCTCTTCTGCCTCCCATAAGCATGGACCAGATGATTCTCCCGGAGAGTAATACACTACGCCTCCTCGGACTTACCCTGTCCTCAGACCTCAAATGGAAGCACTATATTGAATCCATAGCAAAATCTACTGCTAAGAAGATTGGGTCACTATGTCGATCCAGGATGTTTTTTCCACCTGAATCCATCCTGCATATATACAAGTCAACCATCCGTCCGTGCATGGAGTACTGCTGCCATTTATGGTCAGGTGCCCCCGCCGTTCTCCTCAGTGTTCTTGACAAGCTCCAAAGGAGAGTCTGTAATGTGATAGGTACTGATCTGGCGACTCGACTGCAGCCACTTTCCCATCGTCAAAATGTGGCCTCCCTTTGTTTGTTCTATAAATACTTTCATGGCTTCTTCTCGGATGAGCTTAAGTCACTGATGCCTCCTCAACAGGTGTTTACCCGTGCAACCAGACTGGCAACTGGGTCCCACCCATTCACAGTCAGGTTAGCCAAACGCAGACGACAATTCTACTCCTGCAGCTTCCTCTCTCGCACTTCCCGCCTGTGGAACTCACTCCCGTATTCTTGCTTTCCTGACGGCTACGACCTCCAGAAATTTAAAAGCAAAGTTAATACTCACCTACTAACCACTGGACTCTAGCTCTCTCCCCTCCCCTGTATAATCTTCACTTTCTCTCCGCCCATGTATCTGTCATTGCACCTGCTTTCTCAGCTTTCTATTGTTCCTTTCTAACTAGCTTGTACTCCTCACTCTTTTCTAATTAATCTTTCTACATTTATGTAACCCCCTGCACATCAGTGGCGTTTCTGCCTTGCTCGGGGTGAAATGATTAAAAAAAAAATAAATCAGCCCCTGACACAACTTACGACCAGAAAAATCGGATAACTGCTCTTAATTTTTCCTTGGTGCACAATTCTAACGGAATAGGCATTTTCACACCGTAACAGCAGGAAGAAAACTCGAGCGATCAAGCAGAAACTTTTATCGCGTGACCACAATTAATATATATATATATATATATATATATATATATATATATATGTGTGTGTGTGTGTGTGTGTGTGTGTGTGTGTGTGTGGTAGTAGTAAGAGGACGATGCAAAATTTTGCGGGCAAACCCATTTCCCGAAATCAATATTTCAATAACCAAAGATGTGAATATTGATTTTGTTTAGCCGGGAATTATTACATCCACCTAATATATATGTTATTGACATAAACACGGACTTATATTTTATGCATAAACGCGTGTCTTTGTGAAGATAAGGGGGTTGTAAGTACGTCGATACGTAATTTCTGCTATACAGGAACAATATATATTCGCATGCACACGGAAAAAATACGTTAAAACCTACAAATATGTGCCCATATATTAAGAAATTTATATGTTGATATATATATATATATATATATATATATATATATATATATATATAAATTAATGTCAAAACTTCCGTCATTTACCATAAGACCATTTATATTAAATCCAAGTCCGTTTGTTTGAAAAAAAATGGCTGGATAAAGACATTTAACCGTTATCAACATTATGAAGTCTTGTACACTTTTTCTTGTTATTAATTTTGGGTCCTTGATGTTTTTCTTAATGTTCTTTCTTTTTCTTTATTGTAATTCATTTTTTAAATTTAACGTCAGCCCCCAACTTACAACGGTTTAATTTGCATTTTAATTTGATTCATTTAATTTATATATATAAAACCGCATTACAAATTTACGAACTGCGTTTGCTATTTTTGGTAACTGCTATCGTGGCCTAGCAAAGTTTTATGTCAACACAAGATAAAATTGTCGCTGATGGTGGATGTTTTTATGTTAACGCCCTTTTACCTTTTACCTTTTTACCCGAAAGCTTAGAAACAACTTAATGAAAAATTATCCAAATGTTGGAGAATTTTTGTTTTTTATTTTCCCATGAAATTAAAGCCAAAATACGGTGTTCATGATTAAACATAATAGACATTCATTGTCTCTTATATTTAACAGTATATGTTTAGAAAATTATCTGCTGCCTTGATATACTATATATATATATATATATATATATATATATATATATATATATGTGTGTGTGTGTGTGTGTGTGTGTGTGTGTGTGTGTGTGTGTTGACGTTTGCTATTCGTCTGGAAGTCATCATCTGCTGTTCTAGTTTTTAAAAACTCGAGTGAACTGTCCAGCTTTCCAGCTATTGGTCTATTAGAGTAATCTCTAGATTCAGTGATGAATTAATTAAGAATCTCTCCAGGTAAACATTTTTTGTCAATATGGCTTTCTCTTCTTCAGGTTATGTACTGACCATAATTGCGGAAAATGTCTATCATGCTATAGATAAACACCGCTTGTCCCCGGCTGTAGCTTTTTAAATCACGAAAGCTTTCAACACGCTTTGGCATATGGTGTTTCCTAAACAACTGATCCAATTTTTTCTATCAAATCGTGAAATAAAAGTTAGTATAAACGATTACGCGTCTAAACCTTTTCTATGACTGTATGCGTCTATATCTTTTCATGACTACAAGTGTACCATTTGTCCATACATAAAATATTACTGTCACATAGGGTCCGGTTTACTTACTTCTTCAAACACAATGATTTCCAGCAATCTTCAAAAATTTACATTCAATGTCAATCAATTTTCACGTCCTTCTGTTTACTATTTGATTCTTACTAATTAGTAATGTTTTATTCTCTAATTATTCTAAACGCAATAGTGCGACTTCGTGACTTTGCTGCGGGTTTCCCCCAGGGCTACATCTTTGATCCGACTTTGTTTTAACTTTCGTTAATGACCGTCTCGATACGATAGCATCAACTCTCAACATGGTAGCTACGCAGATGACACAACCATTTACTCCTGTTTTGGTAGTAAGTATGAAAAGTTCGATAAGTTCAAAATGGAAGACGATGTCCAAAATGACATTCAGTCTGTTGCTAACTAAGGCAATGGATGGTTTATTAATTTTAACACCTCCCAAACTACACTTTTCTTTATTGTGACGGCTTAAGTGTTTTAATGAATATTGCATCGAGAATCTGTAGTTTGAGAAACCCCTCTCTGCCTTCCATCAGCATGGATGATGCTAAACTCCAGGAAGGTGACTGGTCGCGGCTGGTAGGGTTAACATCCTAAGTTGGCATGGAGTAAAACACTATACGATTCTACTGCAAGGTCGTGGGAGACAATTTTTCTCCCTAGAACCTTTCATTATTCCATGACTATAAGTGTACCATTTGTCCATACTTAAAATATTATTGTCAGATAGAGTCCGGTTTACTTATTTCTATGCTAACAGTTTCTTTTCTCGCATTTCTAGATTGTGGGAGTTTTTTCAAATTCTATGATTTCGGGCAATCTTCAAAAATTTACATACAATGTCAGTCAGTTTTCACTAACCTTCTGATTATTTTTTTATTCTTGCTAATTAGTAATGTTTTATTCTCTAATTATTCCAAACAAAATAACCGCTTCTTGCGACTTCGTGGCTTTACAGCCTTGCTGGGTGTGAAATCGACCAAAAAACGCTATAAGCATACATGAGCAGAAGACGGTGAAACAAAACGAAAGATAAGTTATGGCGAAATTGCGAATAACAATTGATATATATATATATATATATATATATATATATATATATATAAGTAAATAACTAACCTAGAGAGCCAACGAACCTACCAAGGTTTCACCAAATTTGATATTCTAGGAAAGTTGGTCAACTTTCCCGGAAGATCCAATTTGGTGAATCCTTGTTAGGTTCGTTGGCTCTCTAGGTTATTTATTTACTTAGTTTGCTCTACTTGCGTATTGATCGCTTTTTGTTTTAGGTTACTCGTCTCGGGTTTTTTCCTTGGGCTATGTACTTTGACTCATGTTCGGGTGCTTATCTCGTTCTTTTTTTATCACCATTTTTTCTTCCGCGTATGTACTCGGAGGGTTCGAAACGAGTATAACGATAAGTTTACATATATATATATATATATATATATATATATATATATATATATAGTGCATATGTAAAATTATACGATGATTTACATATGGATTAATATAATCAATTCCCAAGTAGACAAATATGCAGATGACACCACCATTTAACCTCATCTCAATAGAAAATCTGCCAAGGCTGAAAAATGAAACCTGGCGGCTGCCCTTTAAAAGAACTTCTAATTTGTGATTGAATGGGTTAGAAAGTAGCTTGTCAATTGTAATGCCTCCAAAACAAAACTTCTCTTCCTTAACCACCATAGACAAAGTTTTCCTACCTCCCATCACGCTAGTTTCCAAGATAGCAACACACTGTACCTTCTCGGCCTCACTCTCACAAACGAGCTCAAATGGAATGACTACATCAACATTATAACTGCATCTACTACTACGAGGTCGGGTCTCTGTGTCGGGCTAGAAAGTTTTTCACGTCAGAATTCATTTTGCAAATTTGTAAACCCACGATTCGTCCGTGCATTGGATACTGCTGCCATATCTGGTCTCGTGCTACTGCTATTGATCTCGAGATTCTCGACAAAATCAAAAGAATGATTGGAGATATAACCGGTCCTGACTTGGCAGCCCGTCTTTTGACATTTTCTCACCGATATAACGTAGCTTCCATTTGTCTTTTTACAAATATTTTAATGGCAACTGTTGCGACGATATTTTTCTCTGGGTTTCCGACCACATGCATTTAAGCGTGCAACTCGATTGGCATCAAGGTCACACCCTTTTACCGTTGAAAAAGTAAAACATAACCGCCTGTTCTACTCTAACAGTTTCTGTTCTCGCACTTCTCGTTTGTGGGAATCACTTCTGTTTGCTTGCTTCCCCAATAGCTACAATCTCCAAAAGTTTAGATGCACCGTCAATTGCAATCTATTATTTAGTTGGTTCCCATCCTCCTCTTATCTTTTCTTTGACATCCCGTGAACTTAGTTATTTCTCTAATTGTAATCCCCTGCACACCAGTTCCGCAACAATTTTCTCAATAATGAGAAAAACGACCTTTTGATTAATCTGTGTAGTAAGATGATGAGATACATATTGATCAGTTTAAAGCAATTTTCTGGGTTCGTGAAGGTTTTTATGTTCAAAGAGTAAAATCACTCAACCGAATTGTAATTCCTATGTCGTTTCCTTAGGGTTTTTTGCAATCATGACTTACAGAAGTTCAGTATTGAGAGAACTTGATCGTCCAAATCGAGGGGAGTTTTCTAGTTTAGAATTTTACTAATGAAATTGGCCACACTATCGTTACAAATTCCGCACATTTAAGGCCACTTTTTTATAAACAGAATGAATATTCTTTGCCGATTCAGTTCATGAGGACCATTTTTGAATTCACCGGGTGCTGGGTATGACGAAAAATTTAATCCGGCAGCAATACCTCTGGTTAGAAGGTTGTAAAGAAAGTGGATCTACCTCATAAATGTTGTTGTTCCCAAGTCCAAACTGGAGAAGAAACCCAATGAAAGTATGAATGCGAATTTTTTATAGCAAAATTACAAAACATTTTTTAAGAAAAGCAAAAATTATCAGCTATACATTCGACTGTTAATGAAAGAACTTCTTTACAAAAATAAGTCAATTTAATCTTATCTACAAACGGATTTATTACAAAGAATACATATTCTATTCATAAAAATCCATTGTGAAAATCTTGTTGGAATTAAATAACCCATTGTGATTAGTATGCAGTAAAACTAAACACCTAACCAAACCGAATGCACTCAGCTGAGTGATATGGGCCTGCTATAAACTCTTCTTAGAATTATAAAATTGATACAAAATTTACCCACTCGGATATTAAATAATCTGCAAATTAACCATTATTTTACTGTTCTTCTTCCTCTATGTTCCATGTCCTTTCAAGACGTTGGTGTTTATATCTCTTCACAATATCTTATTCTTTGTAGCTCTTAGTAAATTTTCTCTTTTTACTATCTCTCCTATTTCCTGTTCTGCCAACCATTTACACAAAATCATTAAGTTATGCGCTTTCACTATGTCTTGTGAGTATCAAATATCCCAAACTCTCTTTCCTCATTACGTGTAATAGAAATTTCAACTGTCTCTTTCTGTTGTTAAGTATAAGTATTCTTTAGGTTGCATTTTCCGTGGTCTCGACTGTCAATAATATTCAATTGTACTTATTGAAAAGAATCATGCCAAATACGCAATAAGAAGTTCTTTGGAAACTAATATATCTAAACTTATTTATAAATGGAACTTTGTGTGTGTGTGTGTTCGTTACCTATAGACTCCGAAACGACTGAACCGATTTTCTTGAAAATTTACACAGTTGTACTATAAGCGTCTGCGAGTGTTCTTAGCTAGGTTTTGTGTCGAGGTATCCCCGATAAATGTCGAAAATCGATAATCGAAAAAATCAGGTTATAGAAGAAGTGGTCCGATTTTAATCAAATTTGATACACTTATAGACAAAGGCATAAGAAACTATATTCAGAAGTTTCAAGGTTGCATTTGTTACCATAGTGCAGAAAATCGATAATATATATATATATATATATATATGTAAAAGGCAAAATGCTTGTTTGTGTGTGTGTGTGTGTCTGTTTATCTGTCTGTATGTCCTTTATACAAATCCACAATTTTTATCCGATTCTCACCAAACTTTACAATAATAATATTTAGGCTGCATCTGAGATTCAGGACCATGAATTAGTTTTAAAGCTTTCATTACACCCGAGCAACGCCGGGCTATACTGCTAGTACTAATATAATTTTTATTTTTTCATTTCATTGCATATTTATTTTCACTTGGAAACAAATGAAATTTATATATTGTATTTATGTATCAATAATTTAAACTTATGTGTAATTTTCATTGTTTTACATCATTCTACCTGAAAAGATAACTTGCTTATATTCTTTATCTACATAACGTGCACTATCTCGTTTATTTTTTACTAGCTTCATTGTCCATGCAACTCAGAACATTTTCATTTCTTCAGCGTATGAAACAAATACGTTTAAATTCGCTGCAGACACTTAAAATATAATTTATGTATATATATATATATATATATATATATATATAATGGAATTTGTGAGTCTATGTTTGACTGTTTCCTATGCATGCCTACATTTTTTAATATTTCTTTTGTTTCAAAATTACGGGGAAAAATATTCACATTTTTGTTGATCAAATGAATTTTTAAAACGTCGGAATAAAAATTAAATATAAAAACTCATTTTTTTTAGTCGCGTTTGACACGTGTGATTTGATTTCTGTGACGTACTCTAGTAACCATCTTAAATCTTAGATGTTTTACGGAGCAAATGTAAATAATCTGCACCATTGGCCAAAAAGTGCGAAAGGGAAAATTGCTGAACTTAAACTCAAAACGTATGTGTCGACCTGGCTTCCCTGTCGATATGTGTCCGTAGAAAGTTTGAATGACGTAGCTTAAAAAATGTAGGCGCGCATAGAGAACAGTCACACACAGACTCTCAGATTGCCTTTTATATATATAGATTAACAATAAATATATCTTTCACCAAACATTCAGCGATGAAAATTCGTTTTGATTAATTCTATAGAAGAGAGAGAGAGAGAGAGAGAGAGAGAGAGAGAGAGAGAGAGAGAGAAAGAAAAGTCGATGTTGTCACTTGCTTTGCTAGTTTGAATCCAATCTGAAATTACATATTTTCCAATCTACAACCAGTTCTGGTATCAGATTAATATGTTTTGAATAAGTTATTGCAGAGTTATTGTGTAAAATTTTATGTTGTTGATACTATGTTTGAAAAACGCGTTCATTAAACGTTGAGCCAAATGTATGTGTATCCAAAGAGTAGCAATTTGCCAATTTCATTTTTTTAACAGGATTTTACATGTACCTGGACAACGTCAAAAACCTATTAATGTTCTTATAGTTAAGATCACATATTTTTATATTTGTATAATACGTAATGGTTCGAGACCATGCGAGTAAATATAATGTATTTATATCTATACAAATAATATCGAAATCCTTTTTCAATTAAACGTAAAAAAAAAACACAGTACATCATCATCATCATAATTATTATCATTGTTGCCCTTTGAATGAATGTCTTGCAACTCATCAAAGTAATTTTCAAAACACAAAAAGAATTTATAGAGGAGAAAATCGTTGCAAATGAGAATTCCCACTCTCTCGGCCTGAAATCCGGTAACATGATGAGTCGTTACAATCGAAGACTTCCAGGTTGCAGTAGAAGAATCAGGAATTTTGCATGATACGTCCATGTTCTGATGCACTCAAGGCACTTGTAATAATGGTCGGATCTCATCTAGTTTTCATGTAATACAGGGCTGACAAATCCAAAATTACCGGATTGGTTGAACCTGTCAATTATACTCAACTGTTTGTCCGTTGATATATATATATATATTGATGGGGAAACAGTTGAGAGGGTATATATAAATAAATAATGACGGGCAAACAGTTGAATATATATATATATATATATATATATATATATATATATATATATAAACGTTCAAATAATCTTAAGCGTGAGCGTGAAAAACGAGTTAAGACTTAGGCCAATTTTCGATTAGAAATTAACGCTGTGAAGTATTTGTTGTTATATTTAGGTGATCTAGGTCGTTCAGCACTATGCCTAAAAGGTAAGTATTTGCCTTTAGATTGTTTCGTTTTCCTGTTTTTGTTCAATATATATATATATATATATATATTGAAAGAAAGACATATATAATAAAACTATATTTCATCATATATATATATATATATGTATATATTGAAGAAAGACATATATAATAAAACTATATTTCATCATATATATATATATATATATATATATATAATACCTTAAAACTATATTTTATCATATATATATATATATATATATATATATATATATATATATATATATATATCTTTCACGCTCTATTTTACTAACCGTATCAATTCCTTCCTTCTTATCTATCTATCTATCTATCTATCTATCTATCTATCTATCTATCTATCTGTATAACTGTCTACAAGGTGATTAAAAAGTACCTCCTCATTTCAAAACACTTATGATTTATTTATTAACTGTAATTTTTAACAAGAAGTAGATAAGAGTGGAAAGCTTTTAGTATTTGGTTTTATTTAAAATTCAATATAGGCACCTAAATTCTCGACAAACTTTTCGATCCGCCCAGGAATCGTGTCAACTGATTTCATCAGGAACTCTTGTGGTATGGAAGACATAACATCTTGCATTCGTCATTCAAGTTCTTCAAAAATTTCAAAAGAACAGTGCGGATTCGTTAAAGACACTGAAACAAGGAACGTCATATTCATGGTTAGGATGCTCTCTGAAAAGCAATACAAATGAATGACTTGTACCTATGTTTTATCGATTATGCAAAGGCGTTCGTCAAAATACGACACAAAGAATTAATGGAAATGCTCAGCAGCCTCGACATTTTTTGGAAAGATATAAGAGTAATGAAAAAACTCTCCTGGCAGCAAACCGCCGGCATACGGACAGGTAACAAATTCAGCAGATATAAAAAGATAGAAAAGGGTGTAAGACAAGGATGGGTCATTTCACCGGATCTATTTAACATGTACAGCGAGACTATTATAAGAACCCTAGATGTTATGCAAGGATTTGTAACCGGAGGCCACAATTTGAACAACATAAAGTACACAGATGATACAGTGCTGATATCAGACACAGAAAAGAAACTACAAGACCTCCTACAGAAGGTAGCTGAAGAGAGTGACAAGAAAGGATTACAAAGAAACTTCAAAAAGACCGAATGCATGGTCATCAGCAAAAAAGAGCAGCCAAAAATGTCAAATACAGATGGGGAATATTAAAATCAAGCAGGTACAGAAGCTTAAATATCAGGGAAATGTTGTAACAGAAACAAGAAAGTGCGACACAGAGATCCGAAGTCAAATTTGCATGGCAAAGGACGCGTTTCAGAAGCTGAGTAAAGTATTAAGAGACCGGAAAATTTCGCTGGAAACAAAAAAAATAGTACTGGATTACTATGTGATATCAATTCTACAATATGGCAGTGAATGCTGGACAATATCATCAAAGATGAAGGAAAAACTTGAAGCAACTGAAATGTGGTTCTACAGAAGGATGCTGCGGATATCACGGATCGAGCATGTGAGCAATGATGAGGTTTTGGAAAGGATGGAAACAAAAAGGAAATTAATACTGAGCATTAGGAAAAAACTGGAGCATGTAATGAGGAAGAAGGGCTTGGAGAACCTGATACTAACAGGCCACATAGAGGGAAAAGAGACAGTGGAATGCAGCGGATAAAATATTTGAAGGGCCTGAGCAGGTGGATGACAGAATGATGTAATAGGAGAAAGCCTGCTAAAAGACACCAGGGATATGGAGACGTTGAAAGCTATGATCACCTGCGTCCTGAAAGGTCAAGGCACATAGAAGAAAAAGTTTGTTAAGGTATTATGTATTATGAACTCTTTCCGTAAAACCGGACGTTGAATTCAGTCAATTGCTCTACCTCACTCGCCCAGCTTAAGTTTAAGCTGAAGAGATTTATCTAACTGAAACGGTATCATCCTCCAACAGAACAAAACCAGACATATTCGTTAGTAGACCCAACATGAATTTGTATCCCTTGACTGGAATGTCCTACCGTGATCACCTAATTTTCTACCTTCGGGTTACTAATTCTGTCAGTCAATTACTGGATTTAAATTTAATTCTCTAAAAGACTGTAGAATCTACTTTGACTGATTCATCACCCAGAACGATACACAGTTTGTAATGCATGACATAAAAAAATATATACTTAAAATATGCTGAAATATAGTGGGACAAAATGGTATGTAAATAGTTGAAAAGAAATCTATGTTCAAATTTGTAAATATGACGTCATTTCACTTTTTTCTTTAAATATTTCGTTCAATTTCTTTTTACTTATCTCTAGGTTTAATGTTCTCTCTCTCTATCTCTCTCTCTCTCTCTCTCATTATTTTATATTTCTCTTTCCTTTCTCTTAGTTTTTCTCTCTTTCCCTCTATATCTCTTTACCTATCTATCTATGGATAGATTTTTCACAGCTACAGATGAAGAGAATGTTAGTCATAGCATTATCTAGTGATTCAATTTCGGATAAGTTCGATGATATAAAATAAAGGAAAGCCTGTAATATATGCATTTCTCTTTTCCCAAAGTATTTAAGTAGAAAAGCTAAGCTTAACATGACACAAAACCAAATAAACAACATGTAAGATAAAATGATTGTGCTTACCGATCATTTTAGTGAATTGGTTATGCTTTTCTTGAACATCAGAATACGAGATTTTGGTATATGATAATTCTTGCGAAAGGAACCAAATACGTAACTCTCAAACAAAAAGTAGAATCCAGTCCCAAACTGTAAATAGGTATAGTCATACATACTAAGATATATATATATATATATATATATATATATATATATATATATATATATATAATGATTGATAACACAACTATCGTACACTAAGAAAACAACAAAATTAAACTACAGATTCTCGATGCAATATTCATTAAAACACTTAAGCCGTCAAATAATAGAATCAGATATGAATACTGTATTAATGTTCTCAAATGTTTGTAAAAAGTACAGTTTTTCCATGTTTTAACACGTGCATGACCATGTTATTACAACATTTTTTATTTTGGATAATTTTCACGTTCTAATGAACGCTAGCAATTTGTCAACTGTTATATTTGAAGCAGAAAAACATTTCCAGTAATTTTTAGTCACACAGTTTTGCGGTGATTTTTTGTTACCATAACTCACACCCCTGAAGATGATCTTGGAAAGAGATTGAAAGTACTTGGGTACCTTGAGAAATGAATGTTAATAACATCTGTCAAAGTTACAGATCATTTCTGACATCTTTCAATTATAATACGCGAAAGATTACATGTGAGTTTGAAGGGATTTGTTTTTAAATAAGCAGGCAAAATGTTTGCAATTAATTTAATCTGACAGACACACACACACACACACACACACACACACACACATATATATATATATATATATATATATATATATGGGGTGAATTGTCTAAGCAACGGTAAAATGAAAATAGCACTGACATCTCATTTTAAATGACACAAAAATATCTTGATATAAATTTAATCAAATTGAATTTGGCTTCAACCACGACCTACGAGCGACTTAAGAATTTCTATTGCTATTGATCACTTCAATCACCATGATGTTAACTGGATATATCTTTCAATTCTTTATGCATTCTCTGCAATGGTTTCAGATTGACATCCAAATGCACTGAAGTGTTCGTATTGAAGCTTCTGGCGCGAATGTCAAGCAGTGCATTATGTCGTTTCCAAATTTATGGCGGAATGAATTGCGACATGGTGCTTTTATTTAGAGGCGCATTACCCACCCCTTGACGATGCTATACTGGGCAGTCAACAAAATTTAAAAAATGTGCATGCGTAAAATTAAATATATAAAATGTTGACAATTTACCAATCGCATTCCACACACACACATACACACACACACATGTATGTATATATACGCATTGCTCATTCCGTAATGAATTAGAGCACTCTGGCTATTGAGCGTGTATAATGATAATGTATACGCTAAAAAGTCTGCCTTCTTCTATCGCCGACTGACGACAATTTTTATAAGCGTTTCACCCCGAGCAAGGCATGTCACTGCCACTACTGTGCAGGGAGCTACGTAGAGTGGAGAAAGGCTGATTAAATATAGGAAATGTCAGAGGGTGGGTGATAGGCGGGTAAGGATACTGAAAATGAGGGTTGGGTAGATGAGAGTGTTCTGAGAATAGTTGGGAGTTAGTGTGATAGGAGGTGTCTATTGACCCTACATTTAAACACCTGGAGATTGTAACTGTCGGGAAAGCAGACTTGTGGAAGGGAGTTCCACAGGCGGGAAGCGCGAGAAAAGAAGCTGTTGGAGTAGAATTTACGGTTACATCTTATTTGTTTAACTGTAAAAGGGTGGGACCTAGTTGCTAATCTAGTATCTCGTGTAAATTCGTGCTTAGGCGGCACCAGTGATCTAAGCTCATCGGAGCATAAGCCATGAAAGTACTTGTAGAAGAGGCACAGGGAAGCCACATCACGCCGGTGCGGTGTGAGAGCGGCTGCAGCCGGTCTGCCAAGTCAGTATCAACCACGTTACAGATCCTCCTTTGTATTTTGTCAAGAAGCCCAAGTATATATATATATATATATATATATATATATAGTATAGACTTAGTAATAATTGAAAGAAAAGTACAAACATAAAGTACTAAAATACCCACACCAATACCAAGGCTGTTCCTGGCAAAAAATGTAAAAAAAAAAGAAACGAAAAGAGAAAATGGACGGACCATATATTTAGCAAACAAAAAATAAAGCGAAAAAAAAAAGACAAAGCTCTAGCGATACCAATAAACAGTGATACGATGTCTATCGAAAATCTCTCTCTTTCTCTTTCTTACTCACACACAAAGACATACATAAATTCAGGTTTTCTTAAATATAAATTAATCAATTATTTAAATCGAATTTTAGGAATATACTGAAATGAAAAATAGAAGGACATGCATAGAAACAGCAGAAAATTAAATACTTGTTGCCATAGTGGGGACAAAACTTCCAGAGATTGTGAAAATCAGTGTAGTCAAGACTACAAGCAGTAGCAAAAAGATTATTAGCAGTAAGTCTACTAAAAGCAAGACTACAAGCAAGATTACTACCAGTAAAAGGACTAGCAGTGATAGTGCTAGCAGCAAGACTACTAACAATAAGACCAACAGTAAGACTAATAGCAATAAAACTATTAGTAAGACAACTAGCAATGAGAGTACTAGCAGTAAGACTACTAACAAGATTACTAGCAGTCAGACTAGCAGTAAGACTAGTAGTAGTCAGTGTGCAAGCAGTAAGACTAATAGCAGTAATACTACTAGTAGCAAAACCAACAGTAAGACTATTAGTACCAAAACTACTAGAAGTAAACTAGCAGTAGACCAGCAGTAAGACTACTAGTAAACTGGCAGTAAGACTATTAGTAGTGAGAGTGCTAACAGTAAGACTACTAGCAGTAAGACTATTAGCAGCAAGTCTACTAGCAGTAAGACTAGCAGTAGCCTGGCAGTAAGACTACTAGTCGTGAGAATGCTAACAGTAAAACTACTAGCAAGCAGTATTATTAGCACTACGTCTACGAGCAATAATTGAAACAAAATTCTGTTACATCAAATATTTTTAAATAAACTTTTTATCGTCAAAATTAATGTATTTTTGGAAGTCAACATTTTCAGATACTGGCAACAGATTCTGAATGCAAGAAAAACTGATTATAAATATAACCTGATGATGTAAACCAATCTCATAAAAATAATACGAACTTTCTAGATTTGTTGAAGAAAATAATAAACGTTTTACATTTTTAAAGATGGGTTGGGATGCACTAATTTGTAGAAGCTGTTGCTCTGTAGCAATAAGTGATGCTTGAGATAAATGTATAGATAGATGACCAGACAAAACCTTGTACGATATTTGGTCATTTATAAGCTAAATAAAGTATCAAGAAACATGCAATTTTGTTAGAAACAAAGAAAATAAAATGCTGATGCTGCAAACGGACGTGTTTTTATTTGCTCAAAGAAAGCGATATTGTATTTTCAAAATGAAGTTTTGATATTTTTATTATCCATTTACTGTTATATTTTTCGCTGTTTATTATAATTTTTATAATATTTGATGCATTTATAATATTTAATCATCATTATACATGTCAGTCTATTTTAAGATTAGTTATCTATTGATTGTTTTACTCTTATAAAATAAGTGTTATGTAACAAATTTAGGAATTGAACTGAATGCATGGTCATCAGCAAAAGGTGCAACCCAAAATGCCAAATACAGGTGGGAGATACCAGAATCAAGCAAGTACAAAATTTTAAAATACCTATGAAGTGTTCTAACAGGAGATAGAAAGTGTGACACAGAGATCCGAAGGCGAATTGGCATGGCAAAGGACGCGTTCCAGAAGCTGAGTAAATATTAACACACAGGAAAATATCACTAGAAACAAAGCGCTGGATTGCTATGTGATGTCAGTTCTTCAATGCGGCAGTGAATGCTGGACAATATCATCGAAAATGAGGACAAAATTGGAAGGAACGGAAATGTGGTTCTACAGAAAGATGCAGCGGATATCGTGGACTGAGCATACAAGCAACGATGAGGTGTTGGAAAGAATGGCAACAAAAAGGAAATTAATACTGAGCACCAGGAAGAGACAACTGAAGTTCCTGAGGCATGCAATAAGGAAAGAGAGCTTGGAGAACTTGATACTGAGAGGCCAGATAGAAGGAAGGAGAGACAGAGGAAGGCAGCAGATAACATATTTGCAGGGCCTGATCAGGTAGATGACAGAACGGGTGTTGTGCGGTGTAATAGGAGCAAACATACTAAGAGCTACAGGGGATAGGGAGGCGTGGAGAACCATGATCACCTACGTCTTGAAGGGACAGGGCACATAGAAACAGAAGAAGAAGAAGAAGAAGAAGAAGAAGAAGAAGAAGAAGAATATTAAAAATAATTGTTAAATTATTTATACATGGGTATGAATAATTCTGGTTTTTTTTATATTTGCGTAATATATCGAAATTGTAAGAACATCATTTACGAGTCGCAATGTTTGATTTGTTTATCCCTGACTAGATCATTGATTTCTTTTAATAACATTTATTGAAAAGCTTTTCTTTTCTTTTCTTCTTAACAACGTTTGCATATAGAAATGTGTTCTTTTATTATTTTCTTATTTAATGTCTGTAGGTAACGAGGACATATTTTCAAATTTGTCTGATGGGCATTTCATGTTTTAACTTTTATTTTATTTGAATGTTAAATTTTGTAATTTTATAAATAAATTAATTTTTTAGGGGAAGATTCGAAGTAATTTACTTTATTTTTTGGATGTCTTTCTTTCTTTCTTTATTTCTTTCTTTTTATTTTGGTGGGTTTAGAGGAATCGATTCACCTGTTTTTTTATATCATTTATTGAAGCAGTTATAAGTAAGTTATACTGACTTACACAAAGTTTAAAGATAGTAATTTTTGTTTATTTACTTTTTTCATGAGATAGGCTCTCCTATCACCCGGTCCATACTCCTCTCTTTCTCTTGAGAAGGAGTAGAGATCCAACCATTGTTCCCTGTTTTATATGCCTTTTTATATGACAATGCATGCTGTACAATCTAGTCACAATTATAGAAAGAAATTGAAGCAATAGAAACAGTCTTTTCATATGGCAGTGAATACTGTGCAATCTCGTCATACATATAGAGGAGATTTAAAGTAACAGAAACTAAGAAATGAAGACTGAATTCTTCTGTAATATCAGTATTTTTATAGAGCAGTGAATGCTGTACAATCTCGTCTCACATAGAGAAATGAAGTAAAACCACAGAAAAAGAAA
>JBBBDQ010001322.1:1227500-1335000 GCA_037127315.1 Ascarosepion bandense
TTTGTGTGGATTGTGTGGAATAGTGTGGAATAGTGGAACAATAAAAATATACATTTTTTATATTAAAATAGAAATTTATTAAAAGGAAAGAATAACAAGAATTAGTAGAAATTAATATTCAATGAGAAGGTTAAGAGTATCAAGAATTGTCGAAAATGTCCGTAGTAGAAATTTGTTGGAAAGAGTTTTTGCTCACGTATGTAAGTGTGTATGAGCATTAGTCTGGTAGGAATGTCTTTGAATGAAGAAGAAAAAGTAAAAGGAATCAGGACACGAGAAAGAAGTAGAAAGACGACCATATGCGACGGTGACCTTACGCCTGTGTCGTGGCTGAAGTTTCTCCTGTTACAATTTAGTTGTATCTCTCTCTCGCTGCTCTCATCTCTCTGACTGACGCTGATCGAAGTCATTTATAGTCATTTAAATTTTTCGCACTGGATCGCTAATTCTTTTTTAGTCTTGCAAATCGCTTCCATTGGTCAAAAAACGAATTTAGCATCTACTCACGAAATCCGGTTTCGACTTTTTTCTGTAAGCATGAGGTCAATCCTTTTTCTATGGAGTAAAATTAGGATTTCACACGTCATTGTAAATTTTTGTAAAAGTCAAGAAGAAAGTTGATTTTAAGTCTTAATTTCCTATTCTTTACAAGACCACGGAGAAACATCAATTAAAATGGTAATACTAGAAATCATAAATAAATAAGAAAAGAATAAAAAGCACCAGAATTATCAATTATAATAGATATAATTATATCAATCCTAATAGAGTTAACAGTCATTTGGGAAGAGAACAGGTTAGAGGCGCACGAGCTAAAGAAAAACCGATATTGCCCTATTGAAGAACTGATATCACATAGCAATCCAGTACTCCTTTCTTTATTTCTAGCCAAATTTTTCTGTCTCTTAATACTTTACTTAGCTTCTGGAATGCGTTCTTTGTCATGCCAATTCGCTTTCGGATCTCTATGTCGCACTTTCCGTCTTCTGCTAGAACACTTCCTAGGTATTTAAATTTCTGTAACTGCTTGATTTTAGAGTCCCTCACCTGTAATTGGCATTTTCGGCTGCCCTTTTTGCTGATGACTATGCATTCAGTTTTCTTGCAGCTTATTTGTAGTCCTTTTTTGTCACTCTCTTCAGTTAGTTTCTGTAGGAGGCCTTGTAGTTTCTTTTCCGTGTCTGCTTCCATCACTGTATCATCTGCATGCCTTATATTGTTCAAATTGTGGCCTCCGATGACAAAATCTGGCATCTAGGTTTTTCAAAATAGTATCGCTATACAAGTAGAAATCCAGTGATTCAGTGAAATAACACATCTTTGTCTTATGCGCCTTTCTATCTTTGTATATCTGCTAAATTCGTTACCTGTCCGTATGCAGGCGGTTTGCTGCCAGTAGAGATTCTTGATTACTCTTTTCCAAATAACTTTGTTTTAAAAATACATATAAAACAATCAAGAGATACCATGACTTTTCTTAAAAATTAGACAAATTTGTATTTTAATAATTACGGATTATAAATGTATAACAATATATCAGCAACTATAATATAATAAACAATGAAAATATAAGAATAAATAGATAATTAAAAAAATCTAATCTTCCCATTCAAAATACGACAGCGCTTTTTTAGCATTGAAAACAGCACGTCTGTTCACAAAGATATCAGCGTTCTTGCCAAGTGGGGTGCCAAATTCTTTAAGATTAGACAAGCAGTTCTTGAGGTTTGGCAGTTTTTAGAGATTTTTAAGAAGAAATTTTGTTCATACAAACTCAACACAAACTCTTGTATCAATACATGTGTATGAACAAACACTTATATTCTACTTATGCAAAAAAAAAATAAAAATGGCTCAACGACAAATGCGCAGGGGTAGAGAGGTTGAGCGGGTCTAATAAAGAAAAAACATGCATAAAGAAATAAGAGAATTGACAGGGAAAAAACCTGTTCCTCAAGAGGATGTATAAAATCCAAGGATGAAACGATCATATTGGAGAAAAAGGAAATACTCCAACCATGGGAAGAATATATACAAGATCTTTTCCAGGACAAGAGAGAGAGAGAGAGAGAGAGAGAGAGAGAGAGAGAGAGAGAGCAACCGATAATACACAAAGATGAGGACGGACCGGAAATAGAAAGTGCAATGGCCAAACTGAACAGAAAAAAATGCAGTTAGTCCAGACGACATTGTAATATAGCTGATGATAGCACTGGAAAAATTCGGCAGAGAGAAAATTACGGAAATAATAAATTAAATTAAATAGTGGTGCAACACCAGACAATCTAAACAAGTCAATTTTCATAGCACTACTTAAGAAGCCAGGTGCAAACGAGTGAGAACACCACCGAACTATCAGCTTAATGAGTCATATCACAAAACTGACCATCCGAATCCTGATTAATAGAGCGAGAAGATGAATCAGCCCGAGATAGGACAAGAACAGTGCGGATTCGTCAAACACACTGAAACAAGGAACGCCATATTTAAGATTAGAATGCTCTCCGAAAGGGCAATATAAATGAAGAAGAACTTGAACGTATGTTTTATTCATTATGCAAAGGCATTCGACAAAATTCGTTGCAAAGAATTGATGGATATGCTCAGCAGCCTCGACATATTTGGGAAAGACATAAGAGTGATTAAGAATCTCTACTGGCAGCAAACTGCCTGCATACGGACAGGTAACCAAATCAGCAGATACACCAAGAGGAAAAGTGTGACGACGGTCTCAGGTCGCTAGTCGTGATGGCTTCGACACAGTAGCTAGTCTTCAAGTCATCTATTACAACGGTGTTCTTCCTCACTCACTGTGAACTTTGATCCTGAGGAAGGTACGTTGAAGTCTTGTTAGCTGTCTCATTACTATCTTAACCAGACCGGATGCGCGCGCACAATTGGGTTAATAAGAACGGCACCAAAAGTAAACTGAAGGACGCCTGAATGAGTTGAGGAAAAAGTCTTTGTATATATAAAAAAAAAGAAATGGAATATAACAGACGTCATTTTCTTATCCATACAACGGAGTGAAAGTTTTCATTTAAGAGTAATGTTTGACTCAACATTAATTCAAATTCTCGGTTGGTAACGTTTATCACTCCAATCAGAGTTTTCAGTTGTGACGATTCAAAATGTCTTATTCAAGCTTTTCACCGAAGCTTTACGGAAACTGCCGAAGAGTATATTTTGTGTGGGGTGGGGATGACGGCGGCATTAAATTTGTCTTATCTGCCTTAGCTCAGTGAAGCAACTCAACTGAATTTCGCCCTCTGGGCTCTAATTTTTATGCCTGTCCCAAATTCTCTTACGGGAGGCGTGACAGACACGGAGTGTCCATGACAGTCAAATCCTTAGCCAATTAAATTACTTCCGCCTGCACACTTTGAGGCGGAGCTACATCATTCCCTTAGTTTAACCAATGAAGTAACCATATTTCTTAATGACATCATTTCTTTTCGTCTTCTTCTCTTTTGTTTACATCATTTAATTTTCCGACTTTAAAATTTGTTCTCCGGATTCAATGATTTTAAGGATTTAACCTTACTTGACCTCATCAAAATTTTGTGACAAGCCCGAAACAGTATTTTGGCTAATATTTATTTTCCGGTTTCACCAGTTACAAAAGCTTCTTGCTTTATCACATAATTACTGATAATATGATGACCCCATTTGGCCTGTCGCTTACATCTGCAAAATGTTTTGATCAATTCACTTTCAAGTCAGTTTCCAAGATTGCAATATATTTCTTTCACAATTTCTTAGCTGCATTCAAACTGCAATCGATAATAAACAATTTTACTATTAATTAAGCTTATTTTCCTCTCTACTCATACTGGAATCAATAATCTGCAGAATGAATCATACTACTAATAATAATTTATCTCGCTTCGAATTACATTTTTCCACATGCAAAAATAGTGTTACAAAAGGGGCGTAAGTCAAAGTTGTAACTTTTCACCGGATGTATTCTACTTGTACAGCGAGACTATTTTGAGGACCCTAGATGTTATGACAGGAATTGTAATCGGAGGTCACAATTTGAATAAAATACGGTACGCATACTATACAGTGCAGATTGCAGACACTGAAAAGAAACTACAAAAACCCCTAAAGAAGATAACTGAAGAGAGTAACAAAAAAGGACTACAAATAAGCTGCAAGAAAACCAAATGCATAGTCATCAACCAAAAGAACAAACCAAAATACCAAATACAAGTTTTTTTGTTTTTTTTTTAATCATCTCACCCCAAGCAAGGCATTCCACTGCCACTATTGCGCATGAGGCTACATAGGGGAAGGTAAAGAGAAGGAGTGGTTAGACATAGGGAATGTCAGGAGGAAGGTGACAGATGAGTAAGGATAGCGAGGATGAGGGTTGGGCAGATGGGAAGAACGTTTGATAGAATGGGAGCAGGTTAGTGTGTTAGGAGGTGTCGACGTTACATTTAAACTACTGGAGATTCTAGCCGTCGGGGAAGCAATCATTTGGAAGAGAATTCCACAGTCGGGAAGTGCGAGGAAAGAAACTGTTGGAGTAGAAGTTACGGCTGCATTTTATCGGTTTCACTGTAAAAGGGTGGGATCTAGTTGCTAATCTAGTATCTCGTTCAAATTCGTATTTAGGGGGCACTAGTGATCTAAGTTCATCGGAGCAGAAGCCGTGGAAGTATTTATAGAAAAGTGGGGGATACAAAAATCAAGCAGGTACAAATATTTAAATACCTGGGACGTGTTCTAAGAGAGGACGGAAGGTACGACAAAGAGATCCGAAGACGAATTGGAAACGAAAAGTAAACTAATACTGAGCACAGGAAGAGAGAACTAAAATTCCTGGGACATGCAATGAGGAAGGAGGGCTTGGAGAACCTGATACTGACAGGCCAGATAGAGGGAAAAACAGACAGAGGAAAGCAGCAGATAACATATTTGAAAGACCTGATCAGGTGAATGATAGAACAGGGGTTGCGTGGTGTCACAGGAGAAAGTATACTCAGAGCCACTAGGAATAGGAAGACGTGGAAGGGCATGATCGTCTACGTCTTGAAAAGACAAGGCATATAGAAGAAGAAAATGAAGAAGAAGAAGAAGAAGAAAATGAAAAAGAAAAAGAAGATTATGCATGTGAAAAATAATAAACATGCATAATTCATTATAACAAGTTATTAAAAAATAAGTTTTTTTTTTGTTTTTTTTTAATCGTTTCGGCCTAAGCAAGGCGGTACTGCCATTAATGCGCAGGGTGGGCTACATAAGAGTAAAAGTTTAGACAGGAGGAGAGTGAACAGAAAGACGGACCAGTGACTGAGGGTATCAGGGTAAGGGCAAGAGAAGTATGGAAACACAGGTGTGAAGAATGTTCCGAAGGAAAAGAAGATATACAGGGTCACGTAGAAAGAACTGGAGTCAAGTAGATAAGATATGAGTATTGACATAGCATTTAAATTCCTGGAGGTTGTAGCCGTCAGGAAAGCAAGTGTATGGAAGGAAGTTCCACAGGCGGGAAATGCGAGAAAAGAAGCTGATGGAGTAGAATTGTCGGCTGCATTTGGTTGATCTAACTATAATTGGGCGGGACCTTGTTGCCAGTTTGGCTGCATGAGTAAATTCTTGTAATGGGGGCACAAGTGACTTAAGTTCGTCGGAGCAGAAAATATTTGTAGAATAGACAGAGGGAAATCACATCAGGCCGGGGAGAAAGTGGCAGGATTCGAGCTGCCAAGTCGGGACCTATCACATTACAAATTATCCTTTGAAGCCTGTCGAGAATACTGAGATGAATAGCAGGGACGCCTGACCATATATGACAGCAGTATTCCATACACGGACGGATAAGTATGCATAACACAATATATATTTATACAATTCACTACTCTCCATTAGAATACTTTTTTAAGTGTCTCGGATATTTGACCAGTACGTAATAGCTAAAGACGCTATGTGGATGTGTCATTTTAAAACGTAATCTATACGGCTGGAAAACTGTGTCACGTGATGATACATATATAAATAGATGCACGTTGTTTTGCCGCCGTTATGTATTTTGAAATAATGTGTGAAAGAAGCAAGTATTTAGAATAAAAAATATAATTGCTATTTTGAACTAAATACCCAGAAAATTTAACTCAAGTGCAAAAAAAAGTCATCATTACTGTATGTTATTTCAATAAATAGAAGACTTCACAAGAAGACGGTTGCTGTTTGTCTGTTGTTGACATTTTGTTTGTTTTTTGTTTTTTTTTTTTCGATTTTTTAAAATTATCTCACGCTTTGAAAATTATATAGTGAATACTAAAATTTATAAATTGTCACCCGAGGCTACTACTACATTAATGGAAAGAGCCTTTAGTGTGATATCTGTCTGCAATTCCATTTTTTAATTTTTTTTTTTTCTGCAGGGCAATGTCTGCATTAAAACCAGGTTATAGACCAGGAACAATGATGGACATTTTGATTATTTCTGTTGTTCTTGGTGCAACTGTATCTAATTTTTACTGTGTTTCGTTGAATATCTTGTGAAGAGTGCTTGATGTGGGAAGTGTTTGTGTATGAGTTTAATGAATATTTTTCTTAATATGTTTTTACGCTTTTTCTGTACGGTGGGTTAGAATATATAATGTTTCTCATCCCGTTGGCTTTTTTGTGGCGTGTGGTGTGGAGGAAAGTGTTACATAGAATCTAATACTTTTAGTGACTGTATTCCACGAAGCTAATAAAGGCTATAAAAGAGCCCTAAAAGATATTTTTAAAAAATAGATCGCGCGATGTTAAAAACGTAGATTTATTAAATTTACATGTTTTATTGGGTAATAAATACATTTCCGAATATTTAATAATGATTTTCAGGAGAGAAAAGACCATTAATAATTTTCCTGCATGTGTGCCTTCAATTTTTTGAGCGTACAGAATAGATTGTCTGATTTTTCAATGATTTGACTTTCGTCTTAAACAACCTCATTAATTGGTCAATAAATAGTAAATTCGGGGGATCCTATTTTACACATAGTTGAGACTTTTGCCATACTACTTAAATCGATTGTTTCTTTCTTTTCTACGATTATAACTAACTCCAATATGTATACAACATCAAACGTTATATTTTACTAGATAGATTTGAGTAGAGCGTAATGTGTTTTAAGTGTTTATTTCCATTAACTGGCTTACGTATTCAAGAGATCTTAAACAAACTGTACCCTCAGGTATAATTCGAACCTGCGTCTTTCTTCGTTGGAGAAGCCACCGTCTAATCTGACGTGCTTTAGACTACTAAACTACGGAGAGACTCACTTCTTGTTTAAATTGTTTTTCAAAATGATATATTTGCTCATTTTCAAGTCCGAAACTTAAGGGAAGTAAATTCTAAAGAGTTGATGCATGTATACTTTTTTATTCGACATACTTTTATTAATTCAAACTGTACCACCCCAACGGACCCGTCCGAACAATTTCCTCCGGCGGCCGTTCTCCACGCTGTGATGTTGCCGGGAGATTGTAGAAAATCTTGGCCGAACAGCTGGGGGTACAAGATTGAACTATAAGGAACGAACTTCCACAAATTGGATGAGTTGAAAGGATGCTTTATTCGTTTAGAGTTAGCCTTTTCGGTTGGGGCAGGCGAATGTGACACACAGCTCTAACTCTAATTAATGGAGATCAACAAATCCGAACTGAACGAAACAAGACGAACGGAGATTCTTACTTCACTCACACGCCCGGCGGAACTACTCTGACTTCTCTCAACTTAACTGACTCTATTTATTTAAAATGAATACGGAAATCCGGAAATCCGGAAATGCTTTAAACCACCGGTGATAAACATTGACGACTGTAAGTCTGAAATTTCAGTTATCTTTTTTTTAATCTTAATAAGGCTTCCGCCGGAAAATTCTTAATGTGTGGTCAAGATACAGTAAAGAACAGCCTTTGACCTTGTCATCGAAAACCCACCTGCTGAACTGTACCTCTTTATCACATTAAATCATTAAGTCAACCATCTACCGGAAGAGCGGTAGGATTCAAAACAGTAATCGGACACTCCTGTCTCTTCCACAACTTTCCTAATAAAAGAAAAAGCGTTCACCCATTTATTCTTCTGCTTTTTCATTTTTGTTAAATATGTTTTTGAACTATTTTCTATTCTAATCTATTTTCTATTTTAATCTATTATAATAAAATACATATATGCGTAGTTATCGTGTCACAAAACTTTATTTTTAGTGTATACTTAGGATTGAGTAGAACATCCTGATTTTATTTCCTCTACCGACCTGCGTATTCGTGAAATATATATCAGTTGGTAACTGACACCTGCGACCTCGAAAATTTAATGTGGCTTATCAGTTATAGTGATATGTGTGTATGTTGAAACAGATTAGTCTGATTTGGCCTTGTTAACTGAATAGCCGATAATAAGAGGGGTATAAAAGAAGAAAATCAAGATTGTAAATTGAGACAACAATTTATATAAACATGAATTAATTCAGATTTTTGCAAAAAAAATTCATGAGTATTTTGATTGATACAGGATTGTTAAAAGCTTCGTACTAGTCCTTGTAAGAATGAATTTATGTATACGACGGCGGGAACTTATGTATGGACGTATGTATGTATGAGCGATTATAGTTCGGTCGGAATGTCTTTGAAGTAATCGCTCAGTCTTAAAATATTCTGTTCGTTTATCAATTATAAAAGGAGACAGACGGCTTGGCAGAGAGTAGGTGAAAATGAAAAGTTTTAAAAAGGAAAGAAAAGAAATATTAGGGAGAAAGAGAGAGATATAATAACGATTGCTTGACTTTTGATTAAAACGCTCGCTTTTTTCCTTTCCCTGTGGACAGGTGAACTTACCCGCGTTTTTATTCAGTTTTTTTTTTTTTTTTTTTTTTTTTTTGCTTGAAAATATCATTTGGAATTTATAACCGGAAGCAATTCCGGCCTTTCCATTGGACAACGAGCAAATTTGCGTCGGCTGGCGAAAGGGTCCATAAAAATTTTGTCTCTGAGAATTGAAGATTATTTGAATTTTTTACCTTTTAGATATTTCCTGGCTTTTTATTGGTTGAAAAAAAAAACAGTTTGTGTGAAATACAGAAAAAATTTCTTGAGACCTGCTTTTGCGTGTGTGCTAAGCAAATTTTGTAAATTCAAGTCTTTTTAATTTTTAACCAATCAGTGCTTAGCAGTTGAAGTTTAAATCTTGATCTTGTTTCGTTCGCTAGAAAATAAAATACTAGATATAACAAAAAAGGGGTTGCAACTTGCTGAAAATTATTATGGTAAAGTTTCTCTTGTTCGTGAACAAGGGACAACGAGTCCGAAATGAAGAATAACACTGTAAACAAGACAGCGAAGGAGACTAAAAAGTAAAAAAAACAATAGGACTTGAATTACACTAACAACAGGTTTACGTGCTGTGAGAATTTTTCCAGCCATTTAACATAAAACATGTAATAACGTGATTTTTACACTTAACAGAACAAAAAGGATACCTCAACTGTTTTCATCTGAGCTGCAGGACGGACCTTCTTGAATTTAGGAAGGAAAGGTTGATGACGTCACTCGCTCTTTTGCCTAATGTCTCTGATCAAGGTTTGCCCAAGCGTTTCTTTAAAAAAAAGTACTCTTCGAAAGGCGCCTTTTCGTTCTTTTATGAACACCTCTAATGTTTGGCTAAACTAAAACAAGTCGATCTGTATATGCACAAACATAGGCTATATGAGCAAAATAAAGAAATCATTCACCTTTTCTTTTCTTTCCCCGCTTGACTATGAAATGTCAACACTAAAGCAGACAATATTAAACAGTCTGCCAAAAATTCATTTAATTAGCAGACAATACGTCTGTTATATTTTTTGACACTTGAAAAAATCAAATTTTAAATGAAATATATACAAAATGAATGTACATAGAAAAAGTTTTTATTATCTTAATTTTCAACACACATACTTATAGTGATTTTCTAAGCACATTTTAGATGTGGTACAAGGACGGGAGTATGGAAACTCAGTGAGGATCGAACTCACTACTCAGTTGTAACAGCTTTTTTTCTAAGTAAGCTTGCTAACCATTACACTATACTAAGGTGTCCTACACAAACAGTTATGTAGCGGAATATGGGTGTATAAACAAGGAATTAAAATCTTCAAGCACGAATCCACAAATTGTTAATAATTTTAATTTATTTCTGTATATTTTGTTCAGACTGAAGAAATAAATTACAAAGATGCTATGTGACATATTTACATTGTTTTAATTGCGTGTATGAATTTTTAGCAGTAGTCACATCAAAATAAGTGAAGGGAGTTAGTTGGGACGGTTGACGTGTTTAAACAAATTATCGTTAAGCAATATCGTATATTAATTAAATAAGTTAAGGGCCATACGTGACACACGCTTGGGCAATTATTTCTCGAAAGAGACATGACTGATTGGGCAGAAGATTTTTCCGCAGTAGGTTGCCATTACTTTCTGCGGTAGACTGGTTGCCAACCAAGGCTATAGAACCCAATCTCTCCTACTAATTAACCCATAACTGGAGGAAAGAGACCGATTAAATACCTTTCCCAAGGGTATTTTGTGCGTAAGTGAATGCAAGGAATTCAACTAGAAATCGAACTTGGCTCCTCGATATCCACTGCACCACAATGTACGTCCCACATACGAGAATAAATATACGAAAAATGTGTGTAATTAATTAAGGGTGATATTTTCAATTTTGTTTGTGTTACAAACGCACAAGCAAACAACGCTCGTCAAAGGTTCACTCAAAGCCGAGTTAGCAAACAATATTGATTTATATTTTTAATAAATGAGAAGGGTTCAAATGAATCTAATAGTTTAGATTTATTCTCAATCTTATTGGCTAATATCTATTTTCCAATATTTTTTTAATATTCCTTTTCTGAAGTTGAGTCTTTATAATTTCATTCTTAAGAGATATTTTACCGCTTAACAGTTCAAAGTATCTAGCGGGTCTCGAAGGTTGGTAAATATATATTAAAACAAAAATTCGATAATTAGAGCCAGTTCATGTAAAACCGTTCAGTTACATGCTTTGAGTTGGTATTGTACAAAAAATGTGTTTTCAGTGACAAAACTTATATCTATTAGCATTTTTCTACAAGTTACTATTCAATCTAAGTTATCTGCAACTTCGTCGGATCTAACGAGAATTGTTTTTGACTAGAAGGATCCAGGTTCGAATCTTGCAGGAAAACGACTATTTTTTTTAAATTAAGGTTTCTTGAATATTCATGCTGAATAAATATATTGTTTAATAAATAAACAAACCATCTATTCAAATCTGGGTATCCACTAAATATACCGTTTAAATGATATCACACACACACACACACACACACACACACACACACACATATATATATATATATATATATATATATATATATATAAACATACATACAAGTGAATATGAAGAAAATAAAATTGCAACGTTCAAAACATTATTTTAAAATAGTACTCAATATTAAAATAGACGATTGGATATTATTAAATATTACGTTAGACCATGTGAAAGGTTAAAATTTGCAACAAAAGAGTACATTTTGTTACAATGAATTGATACTGTCTCATCAGGCAGTTAATACTGGTAATAAACATTTTTTTTAATATATGAAAGCAACACTCCTCTTTATTTTTGAGAAAAAAATTTTGCTCCGTACGAAATAAAAATGTATTTTAAAAAAGATAAAAAGAGGGAAGAAAATGAGATAAGAAATCAAGAAAAGGAATAGAAAGAGGAAAAGGAAAGATACAGAAGAAATAGAAAGTGAAGGGAAAAATAAGCAAAAAAATGTAGAGAGGGAAGCCAATAAAAACGGCTAACAGCGAGAAGTTTTAAATTTAGAAAGGAAATGGATTTCGGACATATATTGACATAGCTTACAATGTTGCGACTAAAAATCTTCTGGCATTAAAAAAAATGATAAAATCCCATACACAAACAGAGATATGCGTAAAATCTAAAATAAAGGATATTTAAAAAAAACAATACGAAGGTGTAAATTCATTAAGCCTAATATTATAATTTAAAATAAAAATAAAATAAATTAAAATAAAATGAAATAAACATAAATTATATAAAATAAAAAGTAAAATAATGAAATAATAATAAAAATATTAATAAATACAAAATATATAACAATAAAATATTAAATTTTTTTTAATAAAAATGTTTATTACCATTATAGTTAACTACATGATGAGACATTGTCCTTTCAATGTCGAAACACAGTCTAAAATTTTGTTGTAGTTTGTACATTTTACGTAATAATTATATATTTATATATATATATATATATATATATATATATATATATATATGTATGTATGTATGTATGTGTGTGTGTGTGTGATTAATATTTGACAGACAAAGCTAAGGTTAGTAAAACCTATAACATATTTATAGAAGACCATGGTCAGTGAGGTACATTTAATTCAGGTTTTCTTTTTAATTAATATTAAATATGAACAAATAACACGGGTTTGGTGATATGTCTTGGGTTAATGACGAGATAGCTAGTCTTTCTGTTGATTATCAATAAGATCGATCTCCTCTCTGACCCATACTTAGAGTCATGGTTCATTTTCAGTTTGATCCTTGTTCGGTATTGCTTCAAAATGATCATGATATACCGGTTTAAGTGTTTGATGTGTCAGTCAGTTAAGTGCCATATGTGAAACACGCTTGGGCGATCATGTCTCGAAAGAGACATGACTGACTCGGCAGAAGATTATTCCGCAGTAGGTTGCCATTGTTTTCTGCGGTAGACTGGTTGCCAGCCAAGGCTATAGAACCCAATCTGTCCTGTTATTTAACCCATAACTGGAAGGAAAAGACAGATTAATACATTTCCCAAGGGTATTTGCGCGTAAGTGAATGCAATGAATTAAGCTGGAATTCGAACTCAGCTTTCCCCGATTTCTCGTTCAGAGCCGATATCCACTGCACCACAACGCACATCCGAAGATTTAATGTGTACTTCATATTTTACTGAGCACTAATTGCAGTCCTTTTTCAAACACAGTTTCGTAAATCTGTTTTTAATACGTTCACTCCAAGCAAGAAAATAAAGTCACTAAGACGCAAAGTGTGAAAGTGTAAAACAAGTGTGACTAAGTGTGAAAGAACACGAGAAAAATAAGAATATCATAACCAAGAGAGAGGACAAGTAATTAACATGATAGAAAATGATTGATATTGCATTTGAAGACCACAGTTGATTGGAAAACACGAAACCGAAATGTGTTTCACATGCAAGAATTATGACAGAAGAAAATGTTAGCTTAGAACTTATGATTTCATCTCACAATTTCGGCTGTAAAATGATGAGTTATAACCAAAGGGGTTAAATGATCAGAACAATCACCAGGTAAATATTTATAAATAAAAAGCCCCAGAAAATGAATGTCCTACCCTGAAACTTTTCGGGACTTTCTTGATTTTCTATTTTAAGCGTATGAAGTATTTCCAATCTTACTTTTTCATCTTTGTTCATATATTTCTCCTTCGATGTTTCATTCCCACTTTTTGAATCGTGCTTTTTTCCCGCCTCGTTTGGTCTATCCTTTAGTCTTTGCTTTCTTCGTTGCGATTGATAATCGGACGGTGGTAAATACAACATAACAAACAAGGATTATAAAAGAGAAACTACTCTTGAACGTATCTGTAGAGAAGCATTTCTTCATATCCTCTCGATTTGTCCCTCAAACAGTTTCCTTCTGTTCGTTATATTTCATCTTTTCCTTTCGACACATCTACTAACTTCTCAATTTTTTTATACGCATCCTCATAATGTCTCCGATCTACGTAATACATCAGTTGGTTGGGAGGAGTTATTACGGATAATTAAATTAGTAGTATTGTATTTTTTACATATATCAAACTCTTTTATTGCAACCAGTTGAAAAGTGCCTGAAAATCATACCACGATTTGACCCAAGACTTCCGAGTGAAATTAAGTAGACAGAACTTTTCAGAGGCAGTTGATCATTGTGCTAGTACGAGGTCACAAGTCCTTTAATCGAGGTTTTGGGCGTACCGGCCTTGGTTAAACTGCAGATGATTCGCACTCTCTCTCCCAGAAACTATAACTATTGTCTGTTCAGCGTACTAAACCACAGAATCTATGTTTGTTGAACAAATACAAATGTGTCTGATCAGGCGTCTACAAGAGGGATTGATTTTATACGTTTCACTGTATCTCTCTATCTCCATTCTTTGCCCCCCCACTCTCTTTCTTTCTCTCTCGCTCTCGCTCTCTCTCTCTCTCCCTCTCTCTCTCTCTCTCTCTCTCTCTCTCTCTCTCTCTCTCTAAGATTTATACCAAGGATTTATTTTTTGTTTTACTTTTTTGTAATTTTCTCCTTTGCTTCACGTTGCAAATCTTCTTGAGAAACTAAAATTTCGTTTGTCATATGATTTGTTATATTATATATATTTTTTTCATTTCGTCTCAACTTTTCTTTCTGTGTGTTTACTGGGTGACCGCGTGTGAATTCCAGGTTATTTTGATACACCATTTTTTTTTGAAGCGAGGAAAATATGAAAGGTTAATAATCATATTTTCAATATCTAAGTGCCAAACACTATTTAAGTGTCACGGAGTTGGTGTTGTATATTGAGATAGATTGTTCGTGATGTGTGTGAAATGAGGGCGTATGATAATGTGTGAAATGAGGGCGTATGATAATGGGGTCTCTTTTTCATTTACTTTCTTTACACTGATTTACTTCTTTCTTAATTCGGAAATAATTGTTTCTGGTATTATTTAGTTTATTTTATATAGTTCAATTTTCGTTGGGTTTATGATTCTACATGTGGGATTTGTTCTGAAATGTTCTTTGTGGTTTTTAGTGTGATAATGCTTGTGATTTAGTGATGCAATTTATTTTTAGTTCTTTTTTTTTAATTGATTCGCCCCTGACAAGACGGTAACGCTACTGATGCGCAGGGGGCTACATAATAGAAAGATGCTTAGATAGGAGGAGAGTAAAGAGAAAGACGAACCCGTTTTTTTTAATCATATCATCCCGAGCAAGGCGGCAACGCCACTGATGTGCAGGGGGCTACGTAAGAGTGAAAAGATTGGAAAAGAGAAAGCCGGAAACCACATCATAAACAGGGAAAAAGGGATGAGACTCTTCACCTGTTCAGTAGACGTGGGTGGAGTGTGAACCGGGCGATAGTTTAGTCTATCTACTCCAATTGAAAAAAAAAAAAGAAAAGAGTGAAAAGATTGGAAAAGAGAAAGCCGGAAACCACATCCTAAACAGGGAACAAGGAGAGGGTGTCAGAGAAGGGAGCATGAGAGGGATTGGAATACAGGTGTGATGATAGTTGCAAAGATAGAGAGAAAGTAAAAGATATACAGAGTGATGTAGAAATAACTTGAGTCAAATGGTTAAGATATGGGTATTTACATTGCATTTAAATTCCTGGTGGTTGTGGCCGTCAGGAAAACAAGAATATGGAAGAGAGTTCCAAAAACAGGAAGTGCGAGAAAAGAAGCTGATGGAGTAGAATTGTTGGCTGTATTTGGTTGATCAAACTATGAATGGGTGGGGACCCAGTTACCAACCTGGTTGCACGAGTAAACTTATGTGGCAGGAGCACCAATAAACTAAGTTCGTCGGAGCAGAAGCCATGAAAATATTTATAGAACAGACAGAGGAAAGTCACATTCCGGCGGCAAAACATCCTGGCACGACACAGTGACCCAGCTTTCCTAGCAGTGGATTTAGCTATTGACTTAATGTAATGGTTAGGGTAAGGCCGAGGAGGCGCAATGAATTGCTCTCAGGGAGAATTGCTTGGTCCATGCTTATGGAAGGCAAGAGGAGTTGCCTGAGATAATTGACAGACAGTCTTGATCACGTCTTGGAGATCATTTATAAAAATAAGGAAGAGCGTTGAGCCTAGGATAGAGCCCTGAGGGACACCAGCGTTGGTACAGTAGGATGTCTGGGCATGCCCATTCAGGACGATCTTCATTAAGCGGTTTGAAAGGTTGAATCGGATCAAGAAAGCCTCCGCTAATTCCATAACGTAGCCTGCGTAGAAAGCCAGCGTACCAAACCCTATCAAAAACCTTGGAGATGTCCAGGGAAACAGCACGAGCCTTGCTGGACTTATAAAGGGCCTGGTATATATACTCCGTGATGGTGGTTAGCATATCGGCCGTAGAACAGGCAAAACGGCAGCTGTACTGCCTGTCAGAATATTTTATGGGCAGTAAGATGTTGAATTTTTTCAGCATTAATAATGACCTCGAACACTTTCCCGAAAATTGGTAGTAGGCTGATTGGGATGGGTCCGAGTTTTACCTCGAATTATTAAATACAGGGACCACAGAAGAGGACTTCCAGCATGCAGGAAAATAGGAAGCAGAAAAGCAGTAACTGTAGAGTTTAGAGAGAACATAGGAGAGTTCAGATGTATATTTCTTAAGAAGAATTACTGGGATTCCGTCACCGCCACTCATCTTATGGGGCTCAATGTACCAGTGACGGGGTAATGTGAACATCATTCAGTTTAGCCTCAGTTCTTTTATGGAAGTCGGATGTGGGTACTCCAGACGAGACAAATGTGGAGTTGGATGAAAATCTGCGAGCAAAGCACTCGTCCTTGCCTGCTGATGCTGCGAGGATGAGGTTCATTGATTAAGGTAGAGATTGATGATTTGCTTTTATTCAGCATCCATAGCCGCCAAAAGTTCTTGGAGCTGAACTTGCAGTCAGCTATGCGCTGTCTACATTCTCTCAGCAAACAACCGCTTGGCGTCATTCAGGATCCTCTTGCACTCGTTACGAGCAGAGATAAATAGGCGCCTAATGTGGTCAGATGTAAGTTGTGGTCCCTGTGGCAGGAGAATACCAGGGGGTTAGTTAATGAGGTTTAAGATGAAACGTCCTGGTTGGTATGAAGGCATCAATGCCAGCTTTCACTCAGAGAAAAATATCAGAGGTGCAGTCATCAACTGGGAGACCAAACACATTTCACCAAGGGACGTCGCATAGGAAATCACGAAACGCGTCCCAGTCATCTCTTTGGTTGCAGTAAGAGATCCTGTAGGTAGGAGGCTCCTGGGGAGCGTGAGAGTGGTGAGAAATATTGAGAGAAAACAGCATGATCGGAGTGGCCGAGAGGGGAAAATTGCGAGACTTAGCAGGAGTCAGGCACAGAGGTGAAGCATTGATCTAGTAGAGAGGCGTGTCCTGAGGGGATGCTGGGGAAAGGTGTGGGGAAATCCACCAATTGCGTAAGGGATTGGGAAATGGCAAAGTTCATGGCGTTCATGGTCAGCTGAATCAGTAACAGAGTCTTTTAGCTAGTCGGCATGATGTGAGTTAAGATCTCTGAACACAAATATATGAGCAAATAGGTGAGAGGAAGTAGCCTTATCTATATTGTAAGAGATGCTATCTAACAGGGAGCAGTCGGGAGAGGAGGGGAACAGTACAGAAAGAAAAGATAGCTAAGCAAACTGAGAAGTGACAGACGGAGACACATATATGGCTGGTCAGAGGATTCCAGTCACCCTAGCTATATGGAAGTGGTCACTAACGTAGACCTCCAGCTCATGCATATGGACAGTGGGATTCTTCCTTAAGAAGGGAAGATATCCAGGGATCGAGAAGTCAGAGGAAGGAAATTGAGGGGTTGAGATTATTCTCTCAGAAGTCTAGGATGTCAGGGGACTTTTCATGGAGGAAAGATTCTACACTACAGAAGTTAGTATGAATGCCCCAGATGTTAGTAAAAGAAATGTTAAGAGGTTTAGGTGATTTAAGTTTGACTGATTTAGATTTTTCTGTGATATGGTTATTCATATTGAATATAGTTGGTAAAGAGAGATCTCGAGTAGAGGAGGCCGGCGGTCATTAAGTACAACATGCGCTAGAAGGGAACTGGCGCGGGCTGCAGCGAAATATGTACCTAGGGGTTGCACACCGAAAGCGCTTGCAGCGACACATATCCATGCGCGACATGGCACTACAGGAACCCCCATATAATGCAACTGTTAATCAGAGCAGTTGCTCTTGATGCTACGCAAGAGTTACGGCTCTGAACTACGAGTCGTAAGCATCAACCAGAAAACTGCCAACCCGGTACCCTCACAATGAAGAGACGTTGCCACCGACCACACACGTCGCAGGAAAATTACGGCAGCACCAATACTGAGGTCAGAGGATAGAAAGATCCGGAAACCACTTCCTAAATAGGGATCAAGGAATAAGCCTCGACGCGTCCAATAGAGTTGGGATTAGTATGAACTGAGCGATAGTAGGGTCTATCTACTCCGATCGATTCTAATTTTTCGGTGATTGTGAACCTTCCATATTAAAATCATATACTGTTGTTGTTTTGGTGCTTTTCTGCATGTTTTAGTTATGTTATCATTCAGTAAATTGTTATGTTTTGGAGGATTAATTCATATAAATTTCTAGTGTTGTATACTGAAATAAATAAGTTATGTGAATTGTTTAGTTATGATTATAACTACGTTAGTCAAGTTTTTTCGAAGTAGTTTCGTTCTTTATGTTACGGTAGACATTTTTAAATTTTATTTTTACTTCTATGTGATATTTGTGTTAATTTCTTGGTTTTAAAAAAATCTACTTTCCATTTGATTCTTTTTATAAAGCCCTCTATATTTCTGTTAATTTTACTTTGTAAAGGAATAGTAATTGGATGGATATGTTTTTACGGAGTCGTCGAAGTTACATTTTTCTATGTCCATGTTAGTTTATATATTTAGCAAAAGGGCTCTATTGTTTATCAGAAGCTAAATAGGAAAAATATAGTTTTATGGTATGCTATATTTATGGGTAAAAGTGCTTGATATCAAGGTTAGTGTATATGTAAATATAAAAATGGATCACAGCTCATCAGTATGGTTAGACATCCGTTTGCTTAAAGCCAGGACCGAAACCAGACAGATTTGACATCAGTCGGAGATTTTAACATTAAGCAATCGGCGTACGGTGGCTAAAGGCAAATTTTGGTGTGTTATCAGTCAGTTAGTTAAGTGCCATATATGATACACGCTTGGGCGATCATGTCTCAAAAGAGACATGACTGACTGGACAGATGATTATCCCGCAGTAGGTTGCCATTGCTTTCTGTGGTAGACTGGTTGGCGACCAAGCATATAGAACCCAATCTGTCCTGTTATTTAACCCATAACTGGAGGGAAGAGGCGGATTAATACCTTTCCCAAGGGTATTTGCGCATAAGTGAATGCAAGGAATTCAACTGGAATTCGATTCCCCAATTTCTCGTTCCGAGCCGAAATCCACCGCGCCACAACGCACATCCGCAGGTGTGTTATACACAACGTCAACACATGCCAGTAGTCAAGACTGCTTGATTCATTACTGAAGAACGATGCGTAAACAGCGGTGACTAGTTTTTAAAGTCTACCATTTCACCAGAGTGCTCGATTGACGGGCGAGAGCGTAAATAATCATTCGTAGATAGCATATATATATATATATATATATATATATATATATATATATATATATATATATAATAAACTTTTTTTTATTTATAGAAAACAATTTTCTTTAATAATACTTTTGATCACTCATACAGTAAATGTTAACTTCGGTTTTAGATATGCATAAGCAAACCGTGATGAATCCACTAAATATAACGTTCATAGTAATAAGGAATATAGCGACTCCAACTGACACCATATCGGTCGAGTTTCGGTTCCGGCCAGAAGCAAGTGGATGTGTCTAACCATACTGATGAGCTGTGATACAGCGAAACAGGCTTGTATGTCGATGACTAATATATTATGCTCTCATTACGATTGAGCTCTCTAGAGAAGAAAATTTTAAAAAGTTTCCACTACTGCGATATAAGCATTCTTCTTCAGAAATGAATTGAGTTCTTTCGGTGACTTGCGTGTGTATATACTGCTTATGTACAAGTTAAAATTTCCATTTCCCTATTCTATGCGCCTATAGCTTAGGGGTAGCGACTCCGACTGACACCAAATTGGTCGTGTTTCTATCCTGGCCAGAAGCAAGTGAATGTGTGTAGACACTCTAATAATATATGTGTTTCTTGTTCACACGTTTGCTTAATTTTTTTTTTCGTAAAGATTTTGGTTTAATTATATATTTTTATTTTATATATTTCTTTTGTTTGTATAACTACTTGTCTATTTCTCTAATTATTCTGTTCTTCGTATTGGTCTAATTAGCTAAATATGTATCTATATATGTGTGTCTGCACACATACATGTGCGCATGTGCTTTGCTTATTTTAATGTAACATTTTAACTTATAGGTGCTTTTTGTTCCGTTCATTTCTATTCACTTAGTCAGTCGATTAAGTGTCAGACGTGATACACCCTTAGGCGATCATATCTCGAAAGAGGATTGACTGACTGGGTAGAATATTTACCCGCTGTAGATTCACTTAACTTTCTGCGGTACACTGGTTACCAAGGTTACAGAACCCACTCACTTAGTTTAATTTCTAATATATTTTAAATTAAATTAAATTATGAATTTTGAAAAAAGGTTGTGATTGCGATATCTATTTAGAAAGAGAAGATTTTATGATAAAAAATTTAAATTCAACAGAATCTTTCTTGGGACATTCAGTATAAACCCTTAAGAATTTTTACATCACAGTTTTTGGATAACTGTTGCGTTGTGGCGCAGTGGATATCGGCTGGGAACGAGAAATCGGGGAACCGAGTTCGAATTCCAGTTGAATTCCTTGCATTCACTTACGCGCAAATACCCCTGGAAAAGGTATTAATCCGTCTCTTCCCTCCAGTTATGGGTTAAATAATAGAACAGATTGGGTTCTATAGCCTTGGTCGGCAATCAGTCTACCGCAGAAACCAATGGCAACCTACTGCGGGATAATCTTCTGCCCAGCCAGTCATGTCTCTTTCGAGACATGATCGCCCAAGCGTGTATCGCGCATGGCACTTGACTGACTGACTGTCGCTTTATTGCAGATCAATTCGGTAGTGTATTTTCTTATAATTATTCGAATAATACTCGATTAAAATGTTTGATTTCGATCTCAGCGTTTTCATCGTTCTAGCTGATTTGCAATAGCTATTGAAACACTTTCTATTGTTTTTATGATTAGTAACATCTTCATTACCTCCTTTTATTTTAGATTTTCTGCCAAGTCCTTGATATTTATTCGGCATTTCTTTCTCAGTCAGTTGTAGCCGATCTTCTACTAAAATCGTTATTTGCGCAAAATTGTCTCTGATTTCTATTTCACTGATTTCAATTACCCACTTTTCGGTTAAGCAGGAATATTCCAGATGAATGAAGGGTTTACGGAGAATTTTCGGGTAAAACATTCAGATTTATCGGCAGAGGATGTTAATACCTAAAACAGATTGAAGAGAGGCTGAAGAGAAATCTTAAACATATTTCGTATACTATTCAGAGCAACAAGTAATCACGAAAGCCAAAGTTGTTAGATGAAATGCTGTATCTATTTTAGGAATAACTTACATTTCTTCCGAGCAGCAACGAATAAAAGTCTGTTGTGACGCGTGCTTCTCAACCGTACCACTGAACTCAGTTCAAATAGACAATTTACAACGGAAAATTAAGTTTCTTATTTCTTCAACTCACAGTTGATTCTCCAATTGGCATTCTAGATTAAGTTGTTTTCTGTAGAATGCAGATATTGAAAACATCTTAGTTTAGATATTTCTTTCGTGAGATAAAGGGCTTCAGAAAACTGGAAAAACATAAAATAAAGACAAATTCAAGAATACAACAAAAAGAGGTGAGAAGCTTTTCCAAAGGGAAGGATGCAATTCGCTTTTATTGATACACATTCAAAAGAAACGTCGTGAAATATCGATTTAATAAATGATTCTGTTTTTGAACTGAATTGAAGAAGATCAATGTGTTTGGTTTTGGTTTATGAAATGTGCGATTTAGAAGGGATAAAAGAATATAGAGAAGTGAATTGGAAAGAAAAATATTTTTTATGATTTCTATTACAAAACAGTAAATATGATTGGAATAATGATAACAGAAGACATGTTGACGAAGAATGGAAATGAACAAAAACGATTCACTTTAGAGATAGAGAAAAGTCAGAAGAAAAGAAGACAAATGATAATTAGATGTTCCTGAAAACAGGGAGGAAAGTAAAAACTCAGCAGGAAAGAAGACAAATGATAATTAGATGTTCCTAAAAACAGGGTGGAAAGTAAAAAGTCAGAAAAAAAGAAAAAAGATGATAATTAGATGTTCCTGAAAACAGGGAGGAAATAAAAAGTCAGGAAGAAAAGAAAACAAATGATAATTAGGTGTTCCTGGAAAACAGGAGGAAATAAAAAGTCAGAAGAAAAGAAAACAAATGATAATTAGATGTTCCTGAAAACAGAGAGGAAATAAAAAGTCAGAAGAAAGAAACAAATGATAATTAGATGTTCCTGAAAACAGGGAGGAAAGTAAAAAGTCAGAAGAAAAGAAAATAAATGATAATTAGATGTTCCTGAAAACAGGGAGGAAATAAAAAGTCAGAAGAAAAGAAAACAAATGATAATTAGATGTTCCTGAAAATACGGAGGAAATAAAAAGTCAGAAAAAAAGAAAACAAATGATAATTAGATGTTCCTGAAAACAGGAGGAAAGTAAAAGTCAGAAGAAAAGAAAACAAATGATAATTAGATGTTCCTGAAAACAGGAGGAAATAAAAGTCAGAAGAAAAGAAAACAAATGATAATTAGATGTTCCTGAAAAATACGGAGGAAATAAAAAGTCAGAAAAAAAAGAAAACAAATGATAATTAGATGTTCCTGAAAACAGGGAGGAAATAAAAAGTCAGAAGAAAAAAGAAAACAAATGATAATTAGATGTTCCTGAAAACAGGGAGGAAATAAAAAGTCAGAAGAATAGAAGACAAATGATAATTAGATGTTCCTGAAAAAACAGGGAGGAAAGTAAAAAGTCAGAAGAAAAGAAAACAATGATAATTAGATGTTCCTGAAAACAGGGAGGAAATAAAAAGTCAGAAGAAAAGAAAACAAAATGATAATTAGATGTTCCTGAAAAACAGGAGGAAATAAAAAGTCAGAAGAAAAGAAAACAAATGATAATTAGATGTTCCTGAAAACAGGGAGGAAATAAAAGTCAGAAGAAAAAGAAAACAAATGATAATTAGATGTTCCTGAAAACAGGGAGGAAATAAAAACTCAGAAGAAAAGAAAACAAATGATAATTAGATGTTCCTGAAAACAGGGAGGAAATAAAAAGTCAGAAGAAAAGAAAAACAAATGATAATTAGATGTTCCTGAAAACAGGGAGGAAAGTAAAAAGTCAGAAGAAAAGAAAACAAATGATAATTAGATGTTCCGGAAAACAGGAGGAAAGTAAAAAGTCAGAGGAAAAGAAAACAAATGATAATAAGATGTTCCTGAAAACAGGGAGGAAAGTAAAAGTCAGAAGAAAAGAAAACAAATGATAATTAGATGTTCCTGAAAACAGGAGGAAATAAAAAGTCAGAAGAATAGAAGACTAATGATAATTAGATGTTCCTGAAAACAGGAGGAAAGTAAAAGTCAGAAGAAAAGAAAACAAATGATAATTAGATGTTCCTGAAAAACAGGAGGAAATAAAAAGTCAGAAGAAAAGAAGACAAATGATAATTAGATGTTCCTGAAAACAGAGAGGAAATAAAAAGTCAGAAGAAAAGAAGACAAATGATAATTAGATGTTCTGAAAACAGGGAGGAAAGTAAAAAGTCAGAAGAAAAGAAAACAAATGATAATTAGATGTTCCTGAAAACAGGAGGAAATAAAAAGTCAGAAAAAAAGAAGACAAATGATAATTAGATGTTCCTGAAAACAGGGAGGAAATAAAAAGTCAGAAGAAAAGAAACAAATGATAATTAGATGTTCCTGAAAACAGGGAGGAAATAAAAAGTCAGAAGAAAAGAAGACAAATGATAATTAGATCTTCCTGAAAATAGGGAGGAAATAAAAAGTCAGAATAAAAGAAGACAAATGATAATTAGATGTTCCTGAAAACAGGGAGGAAATAAAAAGTCAGAAGAAAAGAAGACAAATGATAATTAGATGTTCCTGAAAACAGGGAGGAAATAAAAAGTCAGGAAGAAAAGAAAACAAATGATAATTAGATGTTCCTGAAAACAGGGAGGAAATAAAAAGTCAGAAAAAAAAAGAAGACAAATGATAATTAGTTGTTCCTGAAAACAGGGAGGAAATAAAAAGTCAGAAGAAAAGAAGACAAATGATAATTAGATGTTCCTGAAAACAGGGAGGAAAGTAAAAAGTCAGAAGAAAAGAAAACAAATGATAATTAGATGTTCCTGAAAACAGGGAGGAAATAAAAGTCAGAAGAAAAGAAGACAAATGATAATTAGATGTTCCTGGAAAACAGGAGGAAATAAAAGTCAGAAGAATAGAAAACAAATGATAATTAGATGTTCCTGAAAACAGGAGGAAATAAAAAGTCAGAAAAAAAGAATACAAATGATAATTAGATGTTCCTGAAAACAGGGAGGAAATAAAAAGTCAGAAAAAAAGAAGACAAATGTTAATTAGAGGTTCCTGAAAACAGGGAGGAAATAAAAACTCAGAAGAATAGAAAACAAATGATAATTAGATGTTCCTGAAAACAGGGAGGAAATAAAAAGTCAGAAGAAAAGAAGACAAATGATAATTAGATGTTCCTGAAAACAGGAGGAAATAAAAAGTCAGAAAAAAAGAAGACAAATGATAATTAGATGTTCCTGAAAACAGGGAGGAAATAAAAAGTCAGAAGAATAGAAAACAAATGATAATTAGATGTTCCTGAAAACAGGGAGGAAATAAAAAGTCAGAAGAAAAGAAGACAAATGATAATTAGATGTTCCTGAAAACAGGGAGGAAATAAAAACTCAGAAGAAAAGAAAACAAATGATAATTAGATGTTCCTGAAAACAGGGAGGAAAGTAAAAAGTCAGAAGAAAAGAAAACAAATGATAATTAGATGTTCCTGAAAACAGGGAGGAAATAAAAAGTCAGAAGAAAAGAAGACAAATGATAATTAGATGTTCCTGAAAACAGGGAGGAAATAAAAAGTCAGAAGAAAAGAAGACAAATGATAATTAGATGTTCCTGAAAACAGGGAGGAAAGTAAAAAGTCAGAAGAATAGAAAACAAATGATAATTAGGTGTTCCTGAAAACAGGGAGGAAATAAAAAGTCAGAAGAAAAGAAAACAAATGATAATTAGATGTTCCTGAAAACAGGGAGGAAAGTAAAAAGTCAGAAGAAAAGAAAACAAATGATAATTAGATGTTCCTGAAAACAGGGAGGAAATAAAAAGTCAGAAGAAAAGAAGACAAATGATAATTAGATGTTCCTGAAAACAGGGAGGAAATAAAAAGTCAGAAGAAAAGAAGACAAATGATAATTAGATGTTCCTGAAAACAGGGAGGAAAGTAAAAGGTCAGAAGAAAAGAAAACAAATGATAATTAGATGTTCCTGAAAACAGGGAGGAAATAAAAAGTCAGAAGAATAGAAGACTAATGATAATTAGATGTTCCTGAAAACAGGGAGGAAAGTAAAAAGTCAGAAGAAAAGAAAACAAATGATAATTAGATGTTCCTGAAAACAGGGAGGAAATAAAAAGTCAGAAGAAAAGAAGACAAATGATAATTAGATGTTCCTGAAAACAGAGAGGAAATAAAAAGTCAGAAGAAAAGAAGACAAATGATAATTAGATGTTCCTGAAAACAGGGAGGAAAGTAAAAAGTCAGAAGAAAAGAAAACAAATGATAATTAGATGTTCCTGAAAACAGGGAGGAAATAAAAAGTCAGAAAAAAAGAAGACAAATGATAATTAGATGTTCCTGAAAACAGGGAGGAAATAAAAAGTCAGAAGAAAAGAAAACAAATGATAATTAGATGTTCCTGAAAACAGGGATGAAATAAAAAGTCAGAAGAAAAGAAGACAAATGATAATTAGATCTTCCTGAAAATAGGGAGGAAATAAAAAGTCAGAATAAAAGAAGACAAATGATAATTAGATGTTCCTGAAAACAGGGAGGAAATAAAAAGTCAGAAGAAAAGAAGACAAATGATAATTAGATGTTCCTGAAAACAGGGAGGAAATAAAAAGTCAGAAGAAAAGAAAACAAATGATAATTAGATGTTCCTGAAAACAGGGAGGAAATAAAAAGTCAGAAAAAAAGAAGACAAATGATAATTAGTTGTTCCTGAAAACAGGGAGGAAATAAAAAGTCAGAAGAAAAGAAGACAAATGATAATTAGATGTTCCTGAAAACAGGGAGGAAAGTAAAAAGTCAGAAGAAAAGAAAACAAATGATAATTAGATGTTCCTGAAAACAGGGAGGAAATAAAAGTCAGAAGAAAAGAAGACAAATGATAATTAGATGTTCCTGAAAACAGGGAGGAAATAAAAAGTCAGAAGAATAGAAAACAAATGATAATTAGATGTTCCTGAAAACAGGGAGGAAATAAAAAGTCAGAAAAAAAGAAGTCAAATGATAATTAGATGTTCCTGAAAACAGGGAGGAAATAAAAAGTCAGAAAAAAAGAAGACAAATGTTAATTAGAGGTTCCTGAAAACAGGGAGGAAATAAAAAGTCAGAAGAATAGAAAACAAATGATAATTAGATGTTCCTGAAAACAGGGAGGAAATAAAAAGTCAGAAGAAAAGAAGACAAATGATAATTAGATGTTCCTGAAAACAGGGAGGAAATAAAAAGTCAGAAAAAAAGAAGACAAATGATAATTAGATGTTCCTGAAAACAGGGAGGAAATAAAAAGTCAGAAGAATAGAAGACAAATGATAATTAGATGTTCCTGAAAACAGGGAGGAAATAAAATTCAGAAGAAAAGAAGACAAATGATAATTAGATGTTCCTGAAAACAGGGAGGAAATAAAAACTCAGAAGAAAAGAAAACAAATGATAATTAGATGTTCCTGAAAACAGGGAGGAAAGTAAAAAGTCAGAAGAAAAGAAAACAAATGATAATTAGATGTTCCTGAAAACAGGGAGGAAATAAAAAGTCAGAAGAAAAGAAGACAAATGATAATTAGATGTTCCTGAAAACAGGGAGGAAATAAAAAGTCAGAAGAAAAGAAGACAAATGATAATTAGATGTTCCTGAAAACAGGGAGGAAAGTAAAAAGTCAGAAGAATAGAAAACAAATGATAATTACGTGTTCCTGAAAACAGGGAGGAAATAAAAAGTCAGAAGAAAAGAAAACAAATGATAATTAGATGTTCCTGAAAACAGGGAGGAAAGTAAAAAGTCAGAAGAAAAGAAAACAAATGATAATTAGATGTTCCTGAAAACAGGGAGGAAATAAAAAGTCAGAAGAAAAGAAGACAAATGATAATTAGATGTTCCTGAAAACAGGGAGGAAATAAAAAGTCAGAAGAAAAGAAGACAAATGATAATTAGATGTTCCTGAAAACAGGGAGGAAAGTAAAAAGTCAGAAGAATAGAAAACAAATGATAATTACGTGTTCCTGAAAACAGGGAGGAAATAAAAAGTCAGAAGAAAAGAAGACAAATGATAATTAGATGTTCCTGAAAACAGGGAGGAAAGTAAAAAGTCAGAAGAAAAGAAAACAAATGATAATTAGATGTTCCTGAAAACAGGGAGGAAATAAAAAGTCAGAAGAAAAGAAGACAAATGATAATTAGATGTTCCTGAAAACAGGGAGGAAATAAAAAGTCAGAAGAAAAGAAGACAAATGATAATTAGATGTTCCTGAAAACAGGGAGGAAAGTAAAAAGTCAGAAGAATAGAAAACAAATGATAATTAGGTGTTCCTGAAAACAGGGAGGAAATAAAAAGTCAGAAGAAAAGAAAACAAATGATAATTAGATGTTCCTGAAAACAGGAGGAAATAAAAAGTCAGAAAAAAAGAAGACAAATGATAATTAGATGTTCCTGAAAACAGGGAGGAAATAAAATGTCAGAAGAAAGAAGACAAATGATAATTAGATGTTCCGGAAAACAGGGAGGAAAGTAAAAAGTCAGAAGAATAGAAAACAAATGATAATTAGGTGTTCCTGAAAACAGGGAGGAAATAAAAAGTCAGAAGAAAAGAAAACAAATGATAATTAGGTGTTCCTGAAAACAGGGAGGAAATAAAAAGTCAGAAAAAAAGAAGACAAATGATAATTAGATGTTCCTGAAAACAGGGAGGAAATAAAAAGTCAGAAGAAAAGAAAACAAATGATTATTAGGTGTTCCTGAAAACAGGGAGGAAATAAAAAGTCAGAAAAAAGAAGACAAATGATAATTAGATGTTCCTGAAAACAGGGAGGAAATAAAAAGTCAGAAAAAAAGAAAACAAATGATAATTAGATGTTCCTGAAAACAGGGAGGAAATAAAAAGTCAGAAGAAAAGAAGACAAATGATAATTAGATGTTCCTGAAAACAGGGAGGAAATAAAAAGTCAGAAAAAAAGAAGACAAATGATAATTAGATGTTCCTGAAAACAGGGAGGAAATAAAAAGTCAGAAGAAAAGAAGACAAATGTTAATTAGATGTTCCTGAAAACAGGGAGGAAATAAAAAGTCAGAAGAAAAGAAGACAAATGATAATTAGATGAAAAAGGAAAAAACAGTAAAAAAGGAATAAAAAAGGAAAATTAAAGGACACGAGAAAGAAAGATAAATAAACAAGTGCCAAGAGAATGAATAGGACCGAAATTGAGAAGAAAATAAGGAATGTGAAGAATAAGAAACCAAACGTGTAGAATTAAAATGAAACCTAGTAATAAAATAAATAGAAGGATATGCAAGTAAATGATGTAAACAAAATGACAAACCAAAGAAAGGATGAAGAAATGATAAGGAGTAAAGAGAAGGAAAACAGAACGAAAATAAAAAGCTAAAAAAATGCAATAAGCAAGAGAAAGAGAAAGAAGAAATTCATAAAGAAGAAAGATAAGAAATAAAGAGAAATGGAAAAAGTACAAAAGAAGCCAAGGAAATAAAGAAAATAAAAATGAGAATGCAAAGAAAAGACTAAAAAGAGTGAAGAGGAACAGTTATATAAAGGCGAGAAGAAAAATAAAGTTTAAACAAAAAAATTTTTTTATTGCGGATAAAGAGAAAAAAAAGCGTTATCATGTTCTTTGATAAAAGGAATTAATCACGAGATATAACAAAAAAAATATATTTGGGACTATTGTACTCATTTTTATTACGACGTTTCGGCTGTTGTATGCTCCGGCCTTCTTGAGGTGCCAGGTATCTCGAAACGAACCCTTTATTACAATCATTGGGGTACATTATTCTCAGTGTGCAATGCCACTACTGGTAGTCATGTAGGTACCTCAGATAACTTTCTAAGTTATTTGTTCACCACTGCTGTAAACTAGTATTGAACTCATAACTCTTTGGGTCTAATCAATGGAACTAACCACTGACTATATCCACTGGGCCATCAGTACATGATTTTTTTGAACTTATAAACCTAATGTCTCAGACATTTTTTAAGAGAGTTCATATTGCAATCGTTTGATGATAATTATTTTCTCTAGTATTTTTTTTTAACAGAGTTCATATTGCAATCTTTGACGCTGAAGATCTTCTTTAGCACTCCTTGTTACTGGTTTCCATATTATATTCATTTCTATGCTTAGTCGACTTAAGGAATTTTTGTGTGCTAGCTTATAAACTGACTCCTTAGGTTTACGTAGTTTCCAGTAGCGTTCTCTATCTATTTTTTCAACTTCATCCAATAGACGGCAGTGATTCATTTTCTCCCACCATACCTGGTCAACTACGCCTGATTTTTCTATCTCTCCTCGTATTACGGCCTTGCGAATTTCTTGCAGCCTTACCTGAAGATGACGGCCCGTTTCTCCTTTATATTTCTTTCCACAGCTACACGGAATGGCGTCTACACTGTCCTTAGTCATGTTCTCCTCTATTGATTGTCTTATTCAGGAGAGGTATCTGCGAAGTGTACACAACTGCTGAAGGTCGAACTGATGTCATATGGACTCCAGATCCTTTGTATTTTCTCCGATAACCCGTTCACATAGAGTAGACAGATCGAGGCTGTTTTCTGAGAGTTTTTATCTTCATACACTCTCCATTCCACGTTCGTGGGAGCTGTTGTCTTGTATCCTGGATAGTTGTTATGTTGTATTGTACTGCATATACTGACCATTTTCTGTTTCTATGTTTCTCGGTCGCCGCTCAGCGGACGATCCCTTTTTACATTGTATGGGTGGCTGGAATTGATGTTTAGGTATTGTCCAGTAAATGTTGGCTTGAGTTATACGGATATCTTGAACTCCATCTCTATTCAAAATAACTATCGTAATAATGGCAATAAAGATGAGGACAATAGTCCGAACAATGTAAATAGTGTATATAGTTTGTTATTGTTTAATTTCGGCAAGTCTCACCAATATATTGTAAAGAAGAGCTGTTACAATTTATCTTATATATACTTGCTTCAGAAACATTGTTACACTAGTCATTTTGGGTCCTGACCATAGACACAGAAGATTTGGATATAGTTGTAATTAATGTAGTTGTAATTAATTCGATATTAAAATTAGATGAATTCCTAGATTTTTTTTTTTTTTTTACAATGATTATCACGCTGTACAAAGTCTGGGAGTCACTCCAAAAGGGGTTTGCAGAATAATAGATAGAGTTTATCTGAATATGTTGGGAAGATAATCGCTAACTCTAAACAAGAAGAGGTTAAAATGATCGAAGAAGCATCCTCTTGGGAGTTGCTTTCACAAAGCATCGCTTCGTGGGAGGAAGTTGATCGAATAGATCTTATGTCTTACCAATGGAATACGAACAGAATAATGGTAAATGATAAAGTATGTGCGGTATAGCAGGTCTTTGTCATGAAGGTTAGAACTTGATTCATCTGACTCTATAGCAATAACGATAAAGCAGCGATGGACTTGTGACGTTTCGTCAGTGGGAAAGAAATTGTAGTGTGGAAAAACAATTTGTTTAAAAGACGATAATGTTATATGCCTATTTTATTTATTATTATTATGATGTCATTTTTCATCATATTTCTACTTCTGCTATGGTCGCACTACCAACCAAGTCTGCGGGAAGACCTAAGGCATGTCGTGGCGTATTGTTATGGCTCCATTTCATGTTTTTTCCATCTTCCCCATCATCCCTAGCGTTACATAAGACAAAGTTCTCCTTAGTGTGTGGGCTGTACTTAATAAGACAATTTTTTGTATATCCCTTAAGCTGGGGTTTCCAGGGATATTATTTTCAATGCGTTGTTTTGTTCCATTTTATATCATTCCAAGTACACCTACTATCGCTGGTACAACTCTTGTTTTCAATTTCCATATTTTTCTATTTCAATTTCCAAGTCTTTATATTTTGACAGTTTTTCAAATTCCTTGTTTGCTATGTTACACTCCGCTGGACAAGCTATATCAATTAATAGACAAGTTTTTTCTTTCTGGTTTTTAACAATAATGTCCGGCCTATTTGCTTCAATTTTTCTGTCTGTGCAGATGGTGTAATCCCATAGAATGGTGACATCTTCTATTTCTGTAACCGGTGCTGGGTGATGTTCATACCAGTGTTTGTTTACAGATTTTCCATAGTGTTTGCACATTGTCCAATGTTTATTATTATTATTATTATTATTATTATTATTATTATTATTATTATTATTATTATCTTTTTGTTGCAGTAGAGTTGGTGTGCTTTATTATAGCCTTGTATATGAGATACACTGTACATTGGAAGTTTTTTAAATCATTTTCATAGGCGCTCTTCGGCAGGATACAAAACTGCGTCACCCACTAGGCAGAGATAGCTGTCATTATATCCGAAATGATCCAGACCGACTGAGCTACGAAGAACTTAGCCGATCATGCAAGGTTAAATATTGCTTTTAAGTGTAATCCTTCTCGTTTTAAACTATCGAAATTTTCCATATCTGCTCAGTTTAATATTCAAATGTAAAGAAAGTAAATTTATACAGATGTAATGTATTCTTTATTTATTACTCTCAAAGATTTTATCACTTTAAATGTTTTTAATATAAATATTTGCGCAGATGCTCCGTTTCGCTTTTATAAGATTTCTCTAATCAGTTTCTTCTTCATGTAAGATTTTTCATATTTTTCTCCCGTTTTCTTCGAAACAAATTTTACTTTTTATTTATTTTGTTTAATTTTTTTCAAAAATGGCTCTTTCAAAGGAAAAGACCAGTTGTTAGAAATATAAATTCATACGCATACACACGGAAATACACACAAAATACGCTGATAAACAAATAGAAATTAAAATTCCATCCGCTGTTTTCTTTGTTAATTACCCGATAACTTCAATTCACCGATATTCATAAATTAGACCAGGAGCTCTTTATATGTTTATTTGCGTGTTTTCTGCTTCTGAGTCAATTTTAAGATATTTGTTTCTGCAAGCAAAAGCCATTTTACGACAGCATCAAAGAAAATTAGCATGATTATTATTATGCCTACATAGTAATTAAAAACCCATTAAAAGCATCGTCATTAGCTGTTCAGACAGCACACGTTTTGTGCATTTAAATCATATAGAAAAGTTTGCACCTACCCGAATACATTCTTGATTATTGCTATCGAATTTTGACAGCGGGAATTCGTGTTTGTGTGTGTGTATTTGTGTGTGTGTGAATTTAAATCTAGTACGTTCTAGATGATTGCATAAATGAAACAAGGAAGTTATATTGATAGGAAACATGCAGATTAGCAATCAATACCTGTAAATAGCGGTTATTGGTGATCCAAACAAATGTTTGATATTCCCGATCCGAAGAGCCTACTCCCAACTCCAGTTGGGCTAGTTATATTCAGTCAGTTAAGTGCCATACGTGATACGTGATACACGCTTTGGGCGATCATATCTCCAAAGAGACATGAATGACTGGACAGAAGATTATCCCGCAGTAGATTGGCATTGCTTTCTACGGTAGACTAGTTGCCATCCAAGGCGATATAATCCAATCTATCCTATTATTTAACTCATAACTGGAGGGAAGAGACGGATTAATACCTTTCCAAAGGGTATTTGCACGTAAGTGAATGCAAGGATATTCAGCTATAATTCGAACTCGGCTTCTCGTCTCGAGGCAATATCCACTGCACCACAACGCACATTCTAATTATATTAACTTACGCGAAAATACCCTTAGGAAACTTATGAATCCTTCTTTTCTCCCCTCCTGCTAAGGGTTAATTATTAAAACTTGTATCACAAAACCATTATTATCTCAAAACACAATTGTCACAATCTAAAAATATTTTCTTATTTTAAATAAACTGCAAAGGGCTACGAGGTGTAAAAACTGAAGCAATGTTTCAAATTTAAGATCAAACAACATATATATTTTGACCATCGAACACGCACACACATGTTGCGGTTAAATTTTACAGAGTTTAATGTTTTTATTTTTCAAATTGTTAGGATTATCTGTAAACTCTGAAGGGCACTGAGAGAGCTTATTAATACAATAGTGACAGCTGCTGAATGTTGTTTGAACACCGTGAAAACAATAAGACATGAAATGGAAAGCTGCAACAAAGACTACGAGGCCGTGAATTGTAGAAACACGGTAAATGTTCTGAGTGCTTCCGTACACCGGAATTCATCCAAATCGGTTCACACTCTACTCACGTCTATTGAACAGGTTAAGAGGCTCATCCATTGTTCCCTGTTTAGGATGTGGTTTCCGGCTTTCTCTTTTCCAACCTTCTTACTTTTTTTTTTTCAATTAGAGTAGATAGATCTATCTATCGCCTGGCTCACACTCCACTCACGTCTATTGAACAAGTTAAGGGGCTCATCCCTTGTTTCCTGTTTAGGATGTGGTTTCCGGCTTTCTCTGTTCCAATCTTCTCACTTCGTTTTTTTATTTTTATTTTCAATTGGAGTAGATAGATCTATCTATCGCCCGGTTCACACTCCACCCACGTCTATTGAACAGGTTCAGGGCTCATTCCTTGTTCCCTGTTTAGGATGTGGTTTCCAGCTTTCTCTTTTCCAACCTTCTTACTTTGTTTTTTTTTTTCAATTAGAGTAGATAGATCTATCTATCGCCCGGCTCACACTCCACTCACGTCTATTGAACAAGTTAAGGGGCTCATCCCTTGTTCCCTGTTTATGATGTGGTTTCCGGCTTTCTCTTTTCCAATCTCTTCACTATTACGTAGCACCCTGCACATCAGTGGCGTTACCGCCTTGCTCGGGGTGATACGATTAAAAACAAACAACTGTAGAAGAAGTAAATAAAGGCTTTGGACTGGGATGTGGATGTTGCAATTTCCACCACGAAATGTTGAATGAGAAGCTCCGCTGCCATTCACACAAGATGTATAAAAAAAAAAAAGCCTTGAGAAAACTATTTACAGGCTACGATAGAAATCACTGAAACGAATAGAACTCTTCTCCGAAACTCATCCATATTCAAACGAAACCGGATAACTTGTAGCTCAAGGTCAAAGCCATTGACCTACAAAAAAAAAATTCGAATCAATGTACAGGGTGTGTCAGAAATTAGTGACAAACATAATTTCGGGTGGTCTTTTGCGCACTTTTATGCATTTCTCCAAGACGCTTTACTTAAACTCAACTAAAATGGAGTTACTAGTAGAGGAAGGTTTCATACCTTGATATGCGAACAAAAATTTCAGTTGACACACGGGGTGCGGCAAAAATTAATGGAAAATGTTGCTTTTGGCGATCGTTTATTTTTCCGAAATGCTTAGTCGTATTCCAATAAAAATCAGGTGTTTTTTTGCAACTTCTAATTTATCATATGTCGTAACAATTCCCGTTTTCTACAAAATGCCAACCCTCCGACGTTGCAGGGACAATGCATCCAAATCTTCTGTGTGACAACGTCATCGCATCACGTTACAGGCTCCCGTAATGCCCACCATCGTTTGCTTAAGTGTACATACATCATTCCCGTTTATTAGCAAAATTGATCAAGCATGAATCAAGTTTTACAAATACAACCAAAACCAATACTTACTTCGCAATTTTTTGACTTACACGTCAGAGGAACCACATGCTGGAGCTTTTGAATAAACACTTGACTTTACTATTTTAACATAACCACTAAAAAGCCCGGGCAAAGCCAGACTATCCGTCTAGTATATTATAAAGCAGCGGGAAAAGCTAAAATAGGAAAAGGAAAAAAGAAAACAGAAAAAATGCCAATGGGAGTATAACATCATCATAGACGCAGACCTCTCCTCCCAAAAATGTTAAATCATCTGCAGAACAAAGGTCACAAAGATCACCTATACGTCCACCAAAGTTCCATTATATTAAGTCCATCACTTAATGAAAACGAACACGCAAAAGATGGAAGTCTATACTGAAAATCGTTTTGAAACTATGGATGAGCTACAAGTAGAGAGACAAACTCACAGATAAACTAAAACAAGTCAAAAACAAATAAGCCATAAATAAGAGTAGAACTATGTATAAAATGTTGCAATCCAATTGCTGTTGAGTGGAAGCAAGCATTAACGAGCTGCTTCTGTTGATAACAGACCTGACACCGGCAGTTATCTGCTTTCCGGAAAATTTCTTTAAGAGGGATGACAAAATAAATATTAGAAAGTACCAGCCATACAATTATGTAAAAGACACTGGTCTTCAGGCATTAAGTAGAGCATCCATCTTAGTCAGAAATAATGTTCGACAAAGTCAGTTAAACTTGACAACAAATTTACGGGCATAGCTGTAAAAGGGACGCTGCACAGACCAAACAATAGCTGCTCGGTTCCCATTCCATCGAATGAAGAGATGAACGAAGCCGAATTGCAAGAAATTATGAGGTAACTTTCTTCTCCGTTTAAGTTACAAGAGTGTTTTAAATATTACAGCTCTATATGGGGCTGTAATGATACAAACCTGCAATCGATTTATCTTTGTGTGATTCTATCTTAATGGACGTTTCTTGGAAGGCACTGATAGAGACATGTGTTAACGATCATTTTTCAGTTTGTCTGCAAAATTCGGAGCAAAGTGATAAAAATATCTAATGTTTGAAACTGAGTAAAGCAAACTGGGAGGAACTTTAAAAGCTATGCTCTGAAAAACTATAAAAAGCATTATGCATCGAAGACATAACGCAGTTTACAGAAATTCTCTACAGCAAAGAAATTCACCTCTAAGTGTAATATTAAAAAATGAAAACGTACTAGACGTTGGTTTAATGATGAGTGCAAAGAAAAGCTTTTAGGCTCAGAAGAAGGTCATTAAAATATTTTAACAAAGATTCCCCAACAGATAACTTGCTGAAATTTAAGCAACCTCGAGTAAAAGCTTGGAAAATAATTAAAGATAACAAACAGAAGTGTTGGAAAAATTATAAGAAAGATAGCTGGTAAATTTCGTACTTATGCAATAAAACGCCTGCCCATAAATAATAATAACATAACTAGTAAAAATATCGCCGACAAATTAACAATAGCCATCTCTATAACTTAATCATCCAAGAATGGCAGTTTCCAATTTGTTAAGTTTAAACAAAAAACTCAAAAACAAAAAATGAACTTTAAATCCAATAATGCTGAGAGCTCAAACATTCCATTTACGATAGACGAATTGAATAAAAATTTATAGAAAGCCCATGATATTGATGTGAAACTAGACGATATTCATTATCGATTTCTAAATCAACTGACAAACAAATCGTTGAAACTGTTGCCAAAATTATTTAACAATATTTGGACAAGTGGCCACTTCCCAGAATTGTGGAGACAGTCTTTTCTCGTCCTATTTCGAAACTAGGGAAACTCAGAACCTTCAAATTATAGGCTGATGGCGTTAACCAGTTGTCTGCGCAAAACTATTGGAAGAATGATCAAGAACATATTCATTTAGTATATGGAAAAGAACGGCCTAATCAGTGATTACCAATGTGCATTCTGGAAAAAAGAAGTACCATAGATAACTTAGTGCTGCTGGAAACATTTGTCAGGGAAGCATTTCTTTGGAGGGAAAAATCCCACCGTAAACCTCTTTTGTTTAAAAGCCTGTGATACCACATAGAAGTTAGGCATATTAAAAATGTGAATAAATTTGTCCGAAGAGATAGACTGAAAGAATTCCCTGAGAACTTCCAAAAACATCGGAAATACAAGAATAAAAGGAAGGAGCTCCACAACGAAGTATTCTATTAATGACACTGTTTTGCATTAAAATAAACTCTTTAGTGAAATACATTGGCCCAGGTGTTATATGCTCGCTTTACGTTGCCGGCTTCGTAATCATGTACAAATCTCGATATATGAGGACAATAAAAAGATCAACTTCCAAATGACCATGTTTAAAATTAGATAAAGCAAAAATTCTAGTTGGGAAACAACACAATTTTCTAGCTGTAATTTTGGGCAGGAAACTTTCATCCCGCATGAGAAATATTAGAAAATGAAATGTAGTAAACTCCAACAATTACTGTGTGTAGTGGCTCATAATGAATTTTTTTTTTAATCATCTCACCCCAAGCAAGGCATTCCACTGCCACTATTGCGCATGGGGCTACATAGGGGAAGGTAAAGAGAAGGAGTGGATAGACATAGAGAATGTCAGGAGAAAGGTGACAGATGAGTAAGGATACCGAGGATGAGGGTCGGGCAGATGGGAAGAGTGCTTGATAGAATGGGAGCAGGTTAGTGTGATAGGAGGTGTGTATTGACGTTACATTTAAACTCCTGGAGATTGTAGCCGTCGGGGAAGCAATCGTTTGGAAGAGAATTCCACAGTCGGGAAGTGCGAGGAAAGAAACTGTTGGAGTAGAAGTTACGGCTGCATTTTATCGGTTTCACTGTAAAAGGGTGGGATCTAGTTGCTAATCTAGTATCTCGTGCAAATCGTATTTAGGGGGCACCAGTGATCTAAGTTAATCGGAGCAGAAGCCGTGAAAGTATTTATAGAAGAGACACAGGGAAGCCACGTCTCGCCGGTGGGAGAGAGACTGCAGACGGTCTGCCAAGTCGGTATCTATCACATTACAGACCCTCCTCTGAACCTTATCGAGAAGCCCGAGTAGAACAGCAGGGGCACCCGACCAGATATGGCAGCAGTATTCAATGCACGGGCGGATGGTAGATTTGTAAATGTGCAGGATAGATTTAGACGGAAAAAACTTCCGGGCCCTACACAGAGAACTGACTTTCATAGTAGCGGATTTAGCAATGGATTCGATATAGTCATTCCACTTGAGGTCCGGTGAAAGTGTGAGACCAAGGAGGCGTAGTGTTTTACTCTCTGGGAGGCAAGCCTGGTCCATGCTAATGGGAGGTAGGTGAGATTGTCGATGATGGTTAATTGACAGTAGCTTCGTTTTAGAAGCATTAAAATTTACTAGCCATTTCTTACCCCAGTCCAATATGGATTGGAGGTCTTTTTCAATCTCGGCTGCGAGTTTAGCTTTGACGCCTACACCAGATTTTTGTTGGAGGCGAGAGTAAACTGTGGTGTCATCGGCGTACAAACCTATTTGGGTTCTTATGGAATCAGGGAGATCATTAATATATATCAGGAAGAGTGTAGGACCTAAGATGGAGCCTTGGGGGACACCTGCGTTTGTATGGTAGTTCTGAGAGGCATGTCCGTTTAATACCACTTTCATTGTGCGGTTAGAGAGGAATGACTGGATTAGTTCAAACAAATGTCCAGTTATACCATAGCTCCGCAGTTTACATAGAAGGCCAGCATGCCAAACTATGTCGAACGCCTTAGATATATCCAATGCAACGGTTCGAGCTTCGCCATTCCTGTCGAGTGCCTGGTATATGTACTCGGTGATGGTCGTTAGCATATCAGCAGTAGACCTGGTGAAGCGGAAACCATATTGCTTGTCCGAGAGGAGCCTGTGTGCTGTGAGATGCTGAACCACCTCGGCGTTGATAATGGCTTCGAACACTTTGCCAAAGATCAGAAGAAGGCTGATAAGGCGGTAATTTGCAGGGTCAGAGGGTTCTCCAATGTTTTTAAATATAGGAACTATAGAGGAAGATTTCCAACAGGCAGGAAAGCAGGAAGCAGATAGGCAGAGGTTGTAGAGCTTAGAAAGGATAGAGGAGAGTTCAGGGGCACATTTCTTTAAGACTATGGTTGGGATTCCATCACCACCGCTCGCTTTGTGAGGGTCAAGTTTTAAGATTATCTTAGAGACAAGCGAAGGTGCAATGTGGACTCTTAGAGACAAGCGAAGGTGTAATGGGGACCAGAGCGGTGTACTCTGATCAAAATATTTAGATCGCTACTCAGTTACAAACAGAATTATGCTAGCTTTATATAGAGAGCAGCCAGAAAGTCGTACATAAAAATACTAAACGCCTCTCACCATCAGGTGCTCAGATTAGCATTCGGCCTTTTAGAACATCCCCGTCAGTGAGCTTATCTACAGTAGCTAGTAAAACCCCTGCACACCTACGGTATATTAAACCGGCATTGCAGCATTTTGTAAAAATGAAATCGAGCCCAACTAATCCAGCTTATGTAAATATATTTGATCCAAACTGTTGTGATCAATTCCGTCATGCAGAAAATGTCATATAACCATATGGACTTAGGATGAAACCAACTACCGAAGAATTAGATACTTCATTATCAAATATACAAAAAAAACAATGGGACCCAGTATTCACCATGGTCGATTAAACATACTCATTTCATGTATAACTTTCCAACGGAATAAACCTACTTCCTCACATTCCTGAACACATTCCAGATAATAATGGAAAATTGCACTATTATACAAAAAGTGTGTACGGACGGGTCAAAAAGTGGGGACAAAAACAGGATGTGCAGCAGAAAGCAAAAAATTACCGAAAACAAACGCCTTTCAAAGGAAGGTTCGATATTCCCTGCAGAGGTTGACTGACTTGGCTCCAGATATCACCACTAAGAGCAAACTAAAGAACTTCATAATTTTTTCAAACTCACTGTCCGAATTATCAGCTTTTGGTAGGAGGTATATAGCGCCTAATGATGATTAAAATATTACAGAGGATCAATGAATTTACCATGAAGGTAAATATAATATCATGTTGGATCGCGACATTGAAATAAGAGATAACTGCAAAGAAGACCTAGCAGCCAAATCAGCATTAGAAATGAACGTGGATATATGAATGAAGGTTTTATAAACAGACTTTTAAGGAGGTGATAAATAAATATATATATATTTTTAAAAAATGGTAAGAATACTGGAACGAAAATCCACATAATAAACTCTATGCAATCCATTCCCGGCTGGTAGTAAATAATTCATCCTTCAAGAATTCTTGATATCAAGATGTCGTAATAACCCGCCTGTGCATCGGTCCTAGAATGACACATTCTTCCTTAATAACTAAGGAAGTTTAATCGGTATGCTAAGCATGTAAAACAGTATTATCCATTAAACATATTTTGAGAGAGTGTCCAGAACTATCTATCGCTAGACAGAAATTTGACAATACTGATTGTATGCTTGAGCTATTCGAGAATGTATATAGGGATGAAATTCTATCATATCTAAAAGTGGTCGGCCTCTACAAGAAAATATAAACCATGATAAAACAAACATTTTTAAAAAAATGCCAGCAATACTTTTTTTGAAAAATTGACAATATTACCAGAAATACATTAAAGAAGGCATTGCCAGCAATACATATTTGAAAGGTATTTTACCAGCGGGATAAATTTGAGGGGCAAAATTTGCAGTTATGCTTTTTTAAAAAACAAACACAAACAATGCATTAGATATTCAACAAAGCCCTCTTTACAAGAATGCGTCAAATAATAAGTACTAGCAGTATAGCCCGGCGCTGCTCGGGTGGAATGAAATCTTTGAAACTAATCCATGTTCCTGGAGCTCAGACTCTTTGGACGTTGGCACGAAAGACTAAAAAGCAATAGTTGTTTCCACTTAAAGCGAAACCGTAGACTGAAAGAAAAATGAATGGATGTAAGTCAAATTTTGATTTCCTGGTATCGATAAGTTCTTTTCGTCGTAAACTGAATTTTGAAGGCTAAATAATTCCTCTGAGCCAATGGTATCATGGCTGAGACTAAGAACTACAATTATACCTACTTAGAGCCAAACCCGAAGCAAAAACTAAAATAAAATGGCTGAAAAAATACAGACATACAGGCAGATAAACAGACACACACAAAAACATATTGCCTTTTATATATATATATATATGTCTGTGTGTGTGTGTGTGTGTGTGTGTGTGTGTGTGTGTGTTATCGATTTTCTGCACTATTGTAAGAACTAGAACCTTGAAACTTCAGAATATCATTTCTTATGCCTTTGTCTATAAAGTGTATCAAATTTGATTAAAATCGGACCACTGCTTCTTTAACCCTATTTTTTCGATTATCGATTTTCGATATTTATCGAGGGCACCTCGACACAAAACCTAGCTAAGAACACTCTAAGACGCTTATAGTACAACTGTGTAAATTTTCAAGAAAATCGGTTCAGCCGTTTCGGAGTCTATAGGTAACAGATACACACACACACACACACAGACACACGCACAAAGTTCAATTTTTAAATAAGTTTAGATAGATTCTATTCATACGAACTTATTCTAAAAGCATTGTGGGCGTTAAATAACCCATTGAGGTTGATATGCTATAAAACAAAAGAAACAAACAATATAGATCCCGAGCACCACAAACGACAGATCGAAGAAAGCTGAAATCCGCTCGAACGCTTGACCATGAAGAACACATTGTACGATGCAGGTATCAGCACACGTTAAGAGTAACTCTTGTATGTTTATCATTTGCAAAGTGTGCAGGGTATTTTTTCTCGCCTTCACCGATGACTTATTGCACAAACTGCCGATCTGTTGTTTATCCCTTCACTCTTGTTTACGGATAAGGCAACATTTGGAAGAGATGAAATAACAAATTTACACAACCAACATTTGTTGGTGGATAAGAATTCCCATGATGCAATACAGGTTAGAGACCAGCGTCAGTTTACAATTACAATGTATGCTGGAATTGTAGGTGTTTGTCTGGTAGGTCAGTATGTTCCCCCGTTATGTCTTACAGGATCTGTCTTCAGGGATTTTATTTCGAACACACTTCTATATATGCTAGAAGATGTGACCTTTCTAATTCGAAAATGCGTGTGATTCATGCTTAATGGGGCTCCAGCATATTTTATTCACACTGTTTGCGATGCACTGACTAACATCTACCATGTAAGATGGTTCGTTAGAAGAGAACTGGTTCCATGACTTGCACGTTCTTCCAACCTCAATCCTTTGGAATTTTATCTATGAGGCCATCCAAAATAATTATGCAGCAGGCATTAATAATGCCCTTGACGTTTCCTCATCGTATCATGGAGGACTGCGAAATCATTCGACACAGTGTGCAAGTATTTCAAAGGGACCACTAGTCGACGACCTGACGAGTGTATGCGTTTGTAAAAGTAATTTGAAGGAAATTTTGGACTTTTGCTATGAATTGCTGTGTTGATGTACAGTGACAAACTTCTGGAGATATATAGATAATTTACCTTGTTTTGATGTCAGGAACCCGCTCATAAATATTTTGAAATTATTTTGGATTGTATCTTGGATTGTACATTTAACGGCATCTACTTGAAACTTGACAGCTCGAAAACGAAGGATTTCTAGGCATGATTTCTCCTTGCTTCGAGATGAGGAACACGTACCTAGAGATTTTGATACAATATATATATATATATATATATATATATATATATATATATATATATATTACAGAAATTGAAAGAACACGTAGATAAAAACCCACTGTTCAAGTATTTACTTTATAAAGAGTGCTCGATAGAGTAGAGCTTAATATTATAATTTTATTATCACAATGGTTTATAAAAGCATACTATCACTACGTAAAAATGTTCATGTTTCAGAACAAAACCGTTCTTCTTCAGGTGATATGCTAAAATAAAAATCTGTATTTTAGCATATCACCTGAAGAAGAACAGTTTTGTTCTGAAACATGAACATTTTTACGTAGTGATAGTATGCTTTTATAAACCACTGTAATAACAAAATTACAATATATATATATATATATCCACACATACTTCCTTTATTTTGTGTGTGTGTGTGTGTGTGTGTGTGTGTGTGTGTGATTAACTAATGTTTTGTCTATTATGTATGTATGTTGGGTGTTCATGTGTGGGGTGATTATGATCTATTTAATGATGTGTAGGAAGTTTTTTCTTGTAATTGTATGTAAAAAGAAATTTCTGTCTGATATGATGACATGATTTAAAATTTACCTTAATTACATTTATAGATGTGTAGTGATACAAAGAGTTTTCTGTTGTCCGGTAATTTGATGTTGCTTTTTTGAAGGGAAACTCTATTTTTTACTTCTTGGCTGACACCTATATAGGACTAGTTGAATTTTGTTCACTTGAGTGCATAAACTATATTTTTAGAGTTGCAGTTTAGATTTTGATTTACTGTGGGGTTTTCAAATGTGTAGGTGTTTCCTTCTATAAGGATATCACAAGCCCCACATCTTTTTGTAGCATTTTTTAACCTCTTGTATTGTTTGTTGGCTAAATTTGGATGAGGTTAATATGTGTTTTAAGTATTTTCATTAGCGTTTGCTTTTAAGTCTTTATTTTTAGTATATTTTTCACTTTATCGTTCTTGTTAAGTAGGTCTAAATTTTTTGTAAGTTCTACAAATAGCTCTGGATTGTTTTTGTTGTATGTTAAGACATATGTCAGCGTTTGTTCGACGTTACATTTTTTGTGTTTCGTAGTCGGTCTAAAGGTATTTTTGCCAGTTCAAAACCTTTGTTTATTAGTGTTGTAGGGTAGCCTTGTTTTTTTTTTTTTTTTTTTTGGAGTTTCATGTAGTTCTTCTAGGCGGGCTTTTCGGGGGTATTTGTCGGCCACTGTAGTGAAAACGCTAAGTGGTAGAAAATAAGGAATGGATTTTAGGCAGATTTTTGGGTGATGGCTCTTGAAATTAAAATATTGTTGGGTGTCTGTATGTTTGTGGTAGATATCTGGAATTATTTCGTTGTTTTTATTTCTAATGAGTATTTTCTAAAAATGGTAATTCGCTAAAATTATATTCTTAAGAATTATATTCTTTGGTGAACTTGATTTTCGGATGTATGTTCTGGAGTAGAATGTCGATTGGTTAATATTGTCCCATAAGGATTTTCAGAAAATGACGCAATCATCTAAGTATCTTTGCAAGATTTAGTGAAGAGGATTTTCATATTTCCCCTTATATTTGTTCTATCCTTTCGTACAGGATTTTCTCAAGGTAAGCTAATATTAGGGTGGAATAGGTATTTGTTCCTACTGCAGCACCTAAGGTTTGCATATAGTTTTTGTTGTCAAATTCAAAAGTGATATTTTTAAGAATTAGGTCTATACTATCGATGATGAGTTACTTAGTGAATTTGGGCTGTAGTATTTCTAGATACTTTTCAATCCAGAATTGTATTGCATGTTTATCTAATTCATGTGGTATGTTGCTATATATACTAACGTCAAACGTTGTCATAAGTGTATTAGGATCTATTTTTGTGGAATGGAGCTAAGGAAATGAATATCATTTCTGATGTAGCTTTAATCTGCTTAGTAAATGATTGTATTATTGTGTCTATAAAGTTACAGAGTATACTAGTTGGACAGGCTGGTCCTGCTATTATGGGTCTGAATGTAAGGTGTTTGGGACGTTAATATATTCAGATTTTTTTTGTCTAGATAGCTGCTTTTATTTCACTTGATTTGTGAACTTTTGGTAACCAGTAGAAATTGCTAGTTATTGATATGAAGTTTTTTTCTTTCCTTGTTAATATCTTATTGTTAAATAGTTTAGGTTTTTCTTATAGGTCAAGGTTCCAGCGGTTTTCAAAAAATGTGTTTTGCTTGATTGTATTATTATTTTTATTTGGGAAGAATTAGATTTATTCTTTAGAAATGAATCATCTGTAATGTTTTCGTTATTATGAAATGTTTCTTTTAGTCTGGGTTTTCATTCAAATCCTCTAAGGTCTTTTTTAGGAATGTTAAATTCTTTGCATAGCAGGGCACAATTTTAGGCCTAATTTTAATAGTTTAATTTTGTCCTTTGTAAACGCATATGTGGATAGGTTTATTATTTTATGTTTTCTGTCATTTAAACTGATTTTCTTGTTCGGACTGTGGTTTCTAAAAAATAATGACTCTTTCTTACTATATGTTCTGGGTTTTCTAAGATATGATCTCTCTCTCTCTCTTTCTCTCTCTCTCTTTCTCTCTCTCTCTTTCTCTCTCTCTCTCTCTCTCTTTCTCTTCTACTTTTTAGAGTTTATCTTAATAAAACTGGTTATCTTAATAAAACTGGTATCGTTGTTTCTAGAGCTCTATATAAGTATTTTTGTTGTAAGTAGTGTTCCATATGTTTCTAGATTGGTTGTTTCTGTGTGGATTGTATGTAGTTTGTATGTAGAGATTTGTGGGAAATTTTGATTGTATCCTTTGATATTGGTAGTAGTTGTTGGATTTGTTTTGTTGTGTTGGGTGGTATTTGTAAGGGTTGGTTTTGTGAATGTGTGTATTCTGTCCTATGTTTGGTTGTTTTGTGGTTTGACGGTGTGTTGTAAAGGTTTGTTTATGTGTTAAGTGCATTTTAGTAGTTGTATTTGTTGTGTGGTTGTGTTTGCATGTGGTTGTATGTATTGGGATTCTTACCTCTGTTGACTTGATTTTGCTGCATTTGGTGATGTCGCATGTATTTGTTTTGTGTTGGGTACGGTGTTTTTTTGTTAGTTTGGTTCATATTTTTATTTCTCTCTCATTATCCATTTTTTTTTTGGTAATGTTTTCAGCAAGGTTACCTTTCTTTCTAAAGTATTCTGTCATTTTCTTCCTTTTTTTGGCATTTTCACTCACATAATTCTGATAGGAATCGGTGGGGTTCTTTGGGACATAGTTCCTTGATTTTTGTCAAAAATTTATTAACATTCTTGGCGTATTTTTTTCGTTAAGTGAATAATTTGGTCTTCTTGTATTTTAATTTGGGCTTGTAATTTTGCTAGGCTCAGTGTACTTTTTTATTTTTTTATTTTATTTTTTGTTTTTCTGTGTTCTGTAGATTAATTTCTTCCTGGAATTTCCTTAGAACAGATATTTTCTCCATTTCTATGGAGGTTTAGTATATTGTTTTGGTTTCTTTGTATTGATGGCATTTTCTTTGATTAAGTTCGTTGCCCCACATCCGGGGATTCTGCTTCTTTGTTTCCTACGCTTCCTTTTGGATATGTGACTTTTTATATTTTGTAGGTATCCACAATGAGTTTTGAAATATTCTATCAGTGTTTCTGCGTTGACGTAAAGATGATAAAACAAAATAGGAAAAGCAAATTCAAAAGTACATGATACATACTACCAGTCAACATTATTAGACATTGTCATGTTGCAGGTGTTACATCAGTTATTTTCTTCCAACAGGATAAGATATGCAAGTCTATAGTGTTCAACACTCTCCGTTTGATTACCGTGCGCCTGGACACCAACCAAAGTATTTCTTTATCCACGCACCTAATACATACATACATACAGATAGACATATGTACAGATATTAAAACTTTCAAGCTACGCTACACCCTTTAGACATTTTGCGTTTTATCATTTAATTTTCAACAAAAAGTAATTCCAGACAATTCTATATGTGTGTGAGATAACATAAAAAGAAAACGTTTGTCAATCTAACTTTTCACTTTTATTAAAACTGCACCTTCTTCTTCTTCTTCTTCTTCTTCTTCTTCTTCTTCTTCTATGTGCCTTGTCCATTCAGGACGTAGGCGATCATGGCCTTCCACTTTTCCCTATCCCTGGTGGCTCTGAGCACGCCTTCTCCTGTTACACCATGCAATCCTCGTTCCGTCATCCACCTGATTAGGTCCTTCGAATATGTTATCCGTTGCTTTCCCCTGTCTCTTTCTCCCTCTATCTGGTCTGTTAGTATCAGATTCTCCAAGCTCTCCTTCCTCATTGCGTGTCCCGGGAACTTCAAGGTCCTTCAAATATGTTATCCGTTGCTTTCCCCTGTCTCTTTCTCCCTGTATCTGGTCTGTTAGTATCAGATTCTCTAAGCTCTCCTTCCTCATTGCGTGTCCCGGGAACTTCAAGGTCCTTCAAATATGTTATCCGTTGCTTTCCTCTGTCTCTTTCTCCCTGTATCTGGTCTGTTAGTATCAGATTCTCCAAGCTCTCCTTCCTCATTGCGTGTCCCGGGAACTTCAAGGTCCTTCAAATATGTTATCCGTTGCTTTCCCCTGTCTCTTTTACCCCCTGTCTGGCCTGACTGCACCAAAGAATTAATAAAAATGAAAAAGTTTCGATTAATAAACGTTTCTTATTTGTTTTTTCATCTTGATTTTTTTTTTTTTTTTTGTCGGATTCAGATCCATATTTGATTATATTTATTGCCATTGTACGACTTTTCGGCCGTTGTATACTTGGCATTTTTCAGGTGCTAGGACACATGGCTCAGTAGATATAGAGCTTGGTTTGTTCTTAAATTTACTCTTAGAGTTGTGAGTTCAATACCAGGCTATAGCAGTGGTGAACAAGTAACTTGCAGGGTTAGATGGAGATAACTAATGTTTTCCAATCGAGGTTTTACGCAAGGAATGGCGTTCATATACCCCAGTGATTGCAATAAGAGTTCGGTTCGAAATTTCTAGCACCCGAAGAAGGCCGGAGCGTACAACGGCCAAAATGTCGTACAGATTGCAACAATGTACATATTGTTCTGAGTTTTATCACCAAGAATTGTGAGATAACACACATTCAAAGATTTTTTTTCAGTGAATCCTTTTCTCTTTTGATTAGATTAACATTTGTTAGGTTGGAAGTGTTGGGTTTGTTTTTACAATATTGTTTACGTTATACAAGAACAGGGAAGCACAGCTTATGCGGATATGTGTGGAAGATAACGATTAACCTTAGAAATGAACAGATTAAGATTGTAGTGATCCTCTTATGAGTCTGTTCTGAAAACCGGCGGTTCATAGGACGCAGCTTCTCGAATGGAAATTACACTTCACAAATAGAATATGAAAGAAATTTCGGTGGTCCATACAATGTTTGGAGCGAGGCAGGTTTTAGCTGGGAATTATAGGACTGGAGTGAATAAAGAATGTAGTTCAGCTGAGCACTTTCCATAGAGATAGCAGTAGAGCAATGAAAGCCTACTGACGTTTTGCCTGCGAGAAAGAAGTTGTAGACTAGAAAATACTTGGTTAACCAGAAGGCCACTATTGGAATCTATCGAGACTCGAAAGAGAAAATTGGGTAACTCCTGTTCATAAATGACAACTGTAGTCAAATTTTCATCTGGTCTTGTAAAGGTAGAGGATGGCAAGAAGAGTCAGGGAATTAACTGTCATCTTCTTTCTCCTTGAATTCTATCCATTTCTCATTCTTTCTTCGACACATGCTGTATTTTGAATTTTTCACTGTAAATTCGGTGTACCAGTGCCGGACCTGCCTTGCTTGAAGAGGAATTATGTAAAAGTAACTTATTGGGGCGATACATGTAACCAACCATTTTCCCGAGATCTTTAGAAATGGATTTTTTTTAATCGTATCACCCCGAGCAAGGCGGTAATGCTACTGATGTGCAGGGGGCTACGTAATAGTGAAAAGATTGAAAAAGAGAAAACTGGAAACCACATCCTAAACAGGGAACAAGAGATGGGCCTCTTAACATGTTCAATAGACGAGGGTGGAGTGTGAACCGGGCGATAGATAGATCTATCTACTCCAATTGAAAAAAAAAAAAACAAAGTGAGAAGATTGGAAAAGAGAAAGCCGGAAACCACATCCTAAACAGGGAACAAGGGATGAGCCTCTTAACCTGTTCAATAGACGAAGATGGAGTGTGAACCGGCCGATAGATATACGAATTCCACTTGAGGTTTGGGTTGTGTTTAAGTCCCAACAGACGCTTAATGCACGAGGTCTCCCTGAGAGAACATACGTTCATCGTAATTGACGATAGTTCAGGGTCCGATAGGCGACAATGTAATATAACAAGTTTAGTTTTCGAGATATTGAATGGAACCAGCCAGTTCTTTTTCCACTGAGATGCTAGCGCTAGATTAGAGGTGATGTCAGCTGCCAATATCTGGTTATTGAGTGCTTTTGAGGTCCACCCATACAATGTTGTATCATCAACATAGATATTCACAAATTAGTAGAGCATACTCTTAGATAGATCATTTACGTTAAGTCAAAATACGATTGGTTCGAGAGGCTACACCTAGTGGATAGCTGCGTTGATTGCTAGATCCTCGTAACACCTGCAGCGGAATAAGTGTACGGTGAAAAACCCATGCCTTCAATGTGTTTAATTGTACGATATATTGCTGGGATACCCATATACACTGTTTTTGAGGTTTCTGAAATGTTCACCTTTCTAATGCATAAAAAATTGTGTAATATGTATCGTATATATTGTATATATATTGTGCAATATATATTGTATATATTTTCTAAACATATACTGTTAAATATAAGAGACAATGAATGTATATTATGTTTAATCATGAGCCGTTCTAAACATCGAATTTTAGCTTTAATTTCAGTTGAAAATAAAGATAAAAATTCTCTAACATTTGGATAATTTTTTATTAATTTGGTTCTAAGCTTTCGGCTCACATGAGCAATGTCTGATATTACCTACATGGTTATATTTTTGTATTACCTACCATCATCAACATAGATATTCACAAATTAGCTGATATTATCTATTGAGGTAATATTACCCATGTAGGCAATATCAGACAGATTTTAGTCAACAATACAATAATCCTCACTCATACACACAGTAAAAGAACCTTCAGATATTAGAGGCCATCTACATTAAATCCAAACAAATCACACTTAATAAAATAACGTTTAAATCTGATCATAACACATTACATTGCATCTAAATATATGGTTCTTTTATCATTTCGAGCTCTCAGGCGGTGTGACGTCAGAGAACCGCATTACAGATTTACGAACTGCGTTTGCTATTTTTGGTAACCATTGCCGTTGCTTAGCGGAGTCTTATGTCAACACAAGATACAATCATCACTGATGGTGAATGTCTTTCTGTTACCGTCCTTATAACCTCTCTGAAGATGTCTCATGTGAGCCGAAAGCTTAGAACCAACTTAATGAAAAATTATCCAAATGTTGGAGAATTTTTGTCTTTATTTTCAACTAAAATTAATGCTAAAATATGATGTTTAGAACGGCTCTTGATTAAACATAATAGACATTCATTGTCTCTTATATTTAACAGTATATGTATAGAAAATTATTTTCTGCCTCGATACACTAAATTGTATACATTGTATATATATTTTATATATTGTATATATATATGGTGCAATATATATTGTATATATTGTATATATATTGTATATTCATTGTGCAATATATATTGTATATATTGCGTATATATTTTATGTATAGTATATATATATTGTGCAATATATATTTTATGTATTTCAACCAAGATCCAGTTATTGATTGGATTTAATTTCGTGATAATCTATTTTTAATTTAGAGGCGGTATTGATAGATTTTGATAATTAATTTTCGTTGGTAGCCGTCATGGAATCGTTGGGTGGAGTTGAAGACTACATGGACACAGATACAAAAATATACATAAATATACGCATACACAAACACGCACACATACACACTTGTCGCCGTTATATACGTACAATAGTTTTTCATTGAATATTTTATAAAGGTAATCCGAGTATGAATAAATAAATAAAACATAATAAACCAAATAAATATGTTGCTTTGTCTGTCTGTCTGTCTGTCTGTCTGTCTGTCTGTCTGTCTGTCTCTCTCTCTCTCTCTTGCTCTCTTTCTCTCTCTCTCTCTTGCTCTCTCTCTCTCTTGCTCTCTCTCTCTTGCTCTCTCTCTCTTGCTCTCTCTCTCTTGCTCTCTCTCTCTCTTGCTCTTGCTCTCTCTCTCTCGCTCTCTCTCTCTTGCTCTTGCTCTCTCTCTCTCGCTCTCTCTCTCTTGCTCTCTCTCTCTTGCTCTCTCTCTCTCGCTCTCTCTCTCTTGCTCTCTCTCTCTTGCTCTCTCTCTCTCTCGCTCTCTCTCTCTCTCTTGCTCTCTCTCTCTCGCTCTTGCTCTCTCTCTCTCTCGCTCTCTCTCTCTCTCTCTCTCTCTCTCTCTTGCTCTCTTTCTGAGGTTACACATATTCTAATGATAGCTTAATACGAGAAACTGATTCCTCTTGCAGTGCGGGCTATGTCTACTCGGGCGCACATTTATATATATATATATATATATATATATATATATAGCAAGTGTTTCTCTCCGTATGTATATGCATATATAGAAGTATGCTTATATAAATACATATATACAGGAATATATATATATATATATATATATATATATGCACAAGTATATACACCTATATACATATATATATATACACAAATATATATTTATATATATACACAAATATATATTTATATATATACACACACACAAATATATACATAAGAATTTCGATATTTTTTATATTAGGTGTCAGCAGAGTACAATTATTTTTTTTTTCTTTGAAACTTTCTATTTATCCAGGTTCTATAACTTTATAGCAAAAAACAAAGTTCAAAGCCAGGCGTATCTCTTACCTCCGTCATAAAAGTGAACTGGACATAAAAGAAGACTATAAGGCTGCGTCATTTCATGAATTCATCGTAGAAAAATAATAACTCTGGTCGAATATTTCTTTTATTCTGCTGATATCAAAAAGTGGTATATTTTTTTCTACTTGCAATGATCAAAATCAGGTTAAAAGAAAAAATTAGACTCTATCTATTAAAGAGATGAACATGAGACTTCTAAAAAAAGTAAATGACATTCTTTCGAAAAGAAAGATAAACAATTGAATAAATGAATAACAGTAGGAACTTTTAAAACAGAGTGAATCAGACTGTTGGTATTATTTTCATGAGATAATATCTTCATTAAAATCTATATTTTTTTTCTCACCGGTGGCACAAACCTAAGTTTCATGCACAACACCATCATCAGATACAGAGTTAAGACTTAACCGCAACCGTTACATAATATATATATATATATATATATATATATATATATATATATATATATATATATATATACATTATAATTCAGATACTTAATCCAAGTGAAAAAAGCAGGAAGGTAAATTCCAATAACCCGATCCTAATTAATATTAAAAATTTTATTTTAATATTAAAAAATGATACAGGAAGAGAGCTCCATGTAATAAAATATTACAGAGCAAATATAAATTAAAAAAGGATTAATTCAACATCATTGAATTAATCCTTTTTTAATTTATATATATATATATATATATATATATATATATATATATATATATATATATACATATCGGTCTATTGTTATAGTGAAGTAGTCAAATTGTTTTTAAATAAATATATTTTAAATAAATAGAAATAAATAGGAAAAAACAAATTTTGTATTTAGAGTAATCGTAAATAAACGGAGAAAAATCATATTAAAATAAGCATAAATTAAATAAAATGATTCAAAACAATTATCCATAAAACGTATATAATTCAAGCTAGAAAGGTATAAAGATAAGCTAAATATAAATATATACATGTATATAACGAGAAAAATAATACAAAGATATATACAAATATCAGGATATATATATATATATATATATATATATATATATATATATATATATCAGCATGCGGTGGAGATATAGAAGAATCCAAAGGAGTATCCTGCACATACAGTGGTAGAATAACTCTCTAATATATATGTATATAATTACATACAGAGCAAATATGAGAAAAATTAAGACAGACACGTTATTTCATGGGAAATCGGAAGTATGGGCCTTTTTCAGGCGAACCATCATCAGCTTCAGTCTTTATTGTACAAAAGATTTTACACAAATTCTTGTAGAATAAAGACGGAAGCTGATAATGGTTCGCCTGAAATACGCCCATACTTACGATTTACCATGAAATAACATTTCTGCCTTAATTTTTCTTTATATATATATATATATATATATATATATATAACACATATATGAACTAACCCACTTACAGGTACACACACACACACACACACATACTCACTGCAATTAACGACTGCAGTAGCAGCGAAAGAGGATCATTTATTTAAAGGCACGTTTCTAACAGCGGACGACGTAAAACCAAGCACTTCTATCATTCGGAAGAAGAGATTCTGATCTCGAAATGTTAATGAATAATAAATAGGTAATACCCAACACCTTCTTTGCCTTCCTTTATTATACTAAACGCATTGTAATAGTCATCAAACACCTACCCACACACTATATATATATACACCAAAAAATACCCCATTATGTTTGTATCTATTTTCTTATTTGGAGATAAAAGCGTTTTTTGTCAGGATTTGAATCTGATTCTCACGTTGCAGAAAAAAATCATCCTTCTTGTTTTAAAAGCAATATTCAGTGTTCAGTCGTAAAAGGCAGTATTCAGCTTTTAACCGACTGGTTCGCAAAAGGCTTCGCTGATCAACGACGAGGTTCTTGGTGGCCATGTCAATTAAATGTCCATCCTTTCAAATGCTGGTTTCCTATGCATCCCGCCAAAAGAGGCATCTTTTTATCTAATAAGATTTCACAAATATTCATGACAATGGACGAAAGCAAATTTACTGTAAAAAGAAATGGTTCCTTTGCTGAAATCTCAGTATCCACTAAAAGCAACGTTTAAAATGCTAGAAATATGCCGCATTAATATCTGGCTAACCACGTAAGTTGCTTGAACTTCTAATATATTGAATATTATAAGTACAATTTTCTGTTACGCTCTTTTTTATGAAAAGTTCACTGAAAATGTATTTGTTATTCTCATCATGTAAGTCGATATATATATATATATATATATATATATGTATGTAAATGTATCCTGATATTTGTATATATCTTTGTATTATTTTTCTCGCGAAGCTGTGAGACACGCTTGTATGTGGATGACAAATATATATATATATATATATATATATTTGTCATCCACATACAAGCGTGTCTCACAGCTTCGCAGTGTGGTTAAACATATACTTGCTTCGGGCCGGGAACGAAAGTCGACAGATTTAGTAACAATCAGAGTCGCTATTTACTTAGCCATAGGAGCATAAAATGGAAGAGAGGAAATTTTGGTGTGTTATATATAAGCGGTGTATACACACGCCAGTCACCGGAAGAACGCAATTCATTTGTGGAGAGTAACGCGTAAATCGCAGATGTGGGATTTTTTTAAAAGATTTCCCGTCCAGAGAGCCCTTAATGAGAGCATGATATATTTGTCATCCACGTACACACCTGTTACGCTGTATAACAGCTCATCAATGTAGCTAGACATCTACATGCTTCTGGCCGGCATCGGAACCCTAAGCCACACACACACACACACACACACACACACACATATATATATATATATATATATATACATACATACTAGCAATATAGGCCGGCGTTGCATGGGTGTAATGAAAGCTTTAAATTTAATCCATGGTCCTGGAGCTCAGACACTTTGGATGTTGGCACGAAAGACTAAAAAGCAATAGCTGTTTCCAATTAAAGCGAAACTGTAGACTGAAAAATAAAATGGATGTAAGTCAAAATATTGATTTCCTGGTATTGATATCAAATAAGTTTTTTCGTCGTAAGCTGAATTTTGAAGGTTAAATATGTCCTCTGAGTAAATGGTATCATGGCTGAGACTAAGAACTACAATTATACCTACTTAGAGCCAAACCCAAAAAACTAAAATAAAAAGGCTGAAAAAATACAGACATACAAACAGACACACACACACAAACATCTTGCCTTATATATATATATATATATATATATATATATATATATATATATGTGTGTGTGTGTGTGTGTGTGTATATATATATATGTGTGTGTGTGTGTGTGTGTGTGTATATATATATATATATATATATTATCGATTTTCTGCACTATTGTAAGAGCTGCAACCTTGAAACTTCTGAATATCGTTTCTTATGTCTTTGTCTATGAGTGTATCAAATTTGATTAAAATCGGACTACTCCTTCTATAACCGTATTTTTTAATTATCGATGTTTTATATTTATCGGGGGTACACAAAACCTAGCTAAGAACACTAGCAGACGCTTATAGTACAACTGTGTAAATTTTCAAGAAAATCGGTTCAGCCATTTCGGAGTCTATAGGTAACGGAAACACACACACACACAGAGCCAAACTTCCATTTATAAATAAGTTTATATATATATGTATATATATATATATATATACATATACATATATATGTAGGGGGGGTGTAAAACTTGTATGGGAACGCCTATCCGTGACGTGATGGCATGTATCTTCCCGAATCCGGTCTTTTTCAAAATATTTTCGACAGACAGTCAACATACTTCCGTAATATTGATGATGCTATACTTATATATCCTCATAATACTGTTTTTCCTTATATAGGATTCGAATTGAACACAGTAGAATTTACATCGGAATTTACATACGAAACAGAATTTCTTACCTTTTTCTAGATATATACTTACACTGTGTTAACAACAGCCAAAGAAAAAGACCTAATACATTTCTTTTCTCATCATGACACCAAAATAACATCCGAACATCGGATTCTACCTGAAGAGACTAAGAATAAGCAGCTCGGTATATTTCCTATACTTTCAAACTTCTCCGGTAAAGTAATTATTTTATCTTCACTGCTAGGCAAGAGACCTCTAAAATATCCCAAAACAATAAAAAAGTTCCTTCTGAAAAACTCAATGAATATATTATTCTACCAATTGACTCTATCTCATCAACAATGGAAAAGAATTTACCTAAACTCAACATAAAATTCGTTACTCCTATATCCTAAACAATAAAAGACAAAACAATAAGCAAAAAAAACTTTAAGAGGTTTAATCCATCGCCTGTAATAATTTTCACTAAAAATAATTTGGCAAAACTTCAAGGAATATAGACGTTAAAAGATTATATGAACAAAAAAGTGACATTTTACATAATAACACGTAAAATACGTTAATTGCTTAACGTCACGCGACTTAGCAAAATTTCGACAGAAATTTTAATACTCCGATCAAATGAAAATGTAATTAACTTCGTCGTAAATATTTAGAGTGTCTTAATCTCAAGACTATCCACAATACATTTGCGACCTTGCTTTTATAACTTTTTACCATTCCTGCCAATTCTATTATCACAGATTAGAATACTTACTAAAATAAATTAATGAAAAAGAAAAAGACTCTAAATGAATTTGGCTAAATAAAATTCTAAAATTTCCAAAATCCCTCGTTTGTGCACATGTGTAGTTGCACCAAGATAAATTTAGTCCGATGAATTCCTGAAGGAGGAAATGCCTTAAACTTTTTCCCATTTCTTATGAATGAATTCTTCTAGGTTTGTTTATATTTCTGAGATGAAGTACTATTTACGTCATTTACATTGTTCGGACTATTGTTCTTGTTATTGCCATACTTACGATATTTCGGTCGTTGTACGCTTCGGCCTTCTTCAGGTTTCAACTTCGATACGAACCTTTTATTTCGAGCACAGAGATACATCATTCTCATTCCATGTGTAGTTATCTCTCTTTAACTTATCTTTCCAAGTTATTTGTTCACCACTGCTGTAGCCTGGTATTGAACTCACAACTCTTTTTCACTGGAACTAAACAAGGTCTGTATCAGCAGGGTCATGTGTCCTTGAGTATATTGAACAGTGTATATTAAGTCTACTTACCTGTGTCTCCGGGAAATCTTAAGAAAACATGCTCTCCCACTGGGTTCGAAGTTAAATTCAACCCTTTTATCTGATCCAATAAGCCTTTAAATTGTCTAATTAAATCCATTATTGCTTTAGAGTTTGTCTTGATTACGTTTCAAATAAGAAAATTAAAGTAGGGGTTTTAGTCATAAAAAATATCATTGAGGAATGTGCTTTCCTAAAATGCGAAAAAAGAAATTTGTTGAGTTGAGAAGCTGTCTCTATACGAAAGTTCTAAAGCACGTGTGTGTGTGTGTGTGTGTGTGTGTGTGTGTGTGTGTGTGTGTGTGTGTGTGTGTGTAAGAAAGAAAGAAAGAAAGAAAGAAAGAAAGAAAGAAAGCCTGGAACGAAAGAAAGAAAGCACCAAACACATGTAATAAGCTGGCGAATGCATCTCAGCAATGTCGAAATGCTTAAACAGAGTCAACGAAAAGGTATTGAAGCAGCAGTTCTTAAGCATAGGTTACGCTGGAATGGTCACGTTGCTCGCTTGTGTCACAGCAGGATTCATAAGTATCTTTGTAGGGAGAACTTGAAAACAGAAAGCGACCAGTTCATAATCCAAATATGTGCTATAAGGATGGTAAAACAAACTAACTGAACTATGAAAATATAAGTACATATTAATGGAAATTACATTACAAATGATTTTGCTGTATTACAGGAAGAAAGTTCATGATGGCAAACTCGCAAAAGAAAAACTGAAAATAAGTTTACGAATAGGTATTGATGTAGAACTTCCACATTATATGTGAAAGGTATGACCTCCCTGGTGATGTTATCAGTTGTTTTAGCTTGATTAATGCAGGAAAATTAAATTTATTGGAAGTGAATCTATCAGAAAATTAATTGATCAACTATAATTCATTCGTTTCCAACAACTTATCTACCCTTTGTAGATTATTTAAATCCAGAAATATTTTCAGATATTAATGATTCTTTTTTTAAAGTAGTGGGGAGATAATAATGATCTAGTGATAAAGTATTACTAATTAATCCATAGCTGGGGAGAAGAAATGGATTCATACGTTTCTCAAGTGTGCGTAAGTGAATATAATGAACTCAACGAGAATTAAAACACGGCTCACCGATTAAAAATTCAGAGCCTTTATCCATTACATAATATTAGAGCAGATACGCGCTTACAACACGTGGTACTCTCAAGAGGTTGCCCATTTAGTTACTGATCAGGCTAGACATTGTTTAAATGCAGTGATCGTACAGAAAGCAAAGTTTCAATATATTGAAACGTAAACGGTACAAAATCGCATTAATTACTTAGAATTTATGTCATATTTGTGAAAAAAAGATCACATGACTAAACCTACTGACAAGAAAATGTATGTGGTTCTTGTCTGGCAATTTTGTTTCTGAGATTTATATATTTTTTTTTTTTGTGATCCATTTCTGAGATTTGTGGGAATTTTTTGTTTGAATTTTTTGTTTTTTTTTTGTTTTTTACTCCGGCTTAAATGTCCCTTAAAGATCGACTACTGGGACTTACTTGGATGTCTGAAGATGGTATTAAGTAACATCGAGATGACAGCCATCAGTTATAATGACAAATATTGAGATTCAAATGAAAATCAGTCGACAAGTCTATTTTGCGAGCCCTCTGTCTATTCTACAAATATTTTGATGGTTTCTGCTCCGAAGAGCTTAGCTCACTGATGGCCTCTATACAAGAATTTACTCGAGCAACCAGACTGACAACAACGTCCCACCCTTTTATAGTTAAATCAACTAAATGCAGCCGCCACTTCTACTCCAGCAGCTTTCTTCCTCGCACTTCTCGCCTATGGAACTCCCTTCCGTATACTTGCTACAATATTTAAATGCAAGAATTTAAATGCAATGTCAATTCACATATCTTGTCCAGTTGATTCTTGTCCATTCTCCATCACCGCGCATGTCTTGTTCTTTTCCTTTCTCACTCTACCCTCGCAATTGTCTTCAAACCAGTATTCCCATCCTTTTTTAGTCCATTCTCTGACACCCCCTGTAACCAGTTCGTCGTTCTCTTCGCTCTCCTCTTGCTTAAACTTTTACTCTTCTCTTATGTAGCACCTTGCGCACCAGTGATAGTACTGCCTTGTTTGGGGTGAAACGATAAACAAATTCTATTTAAAAGCAATCAGTTTTGAAGAAATAGAGCATTAAAATGGAATTAACAAATTATCAAAACTCATCTTTCCTACTAAAAGTTACTTTGAGGATATCAACTAATCAGCGATGCCGGTAGACAGTGGTATTTATTTTATAAATAAATTTAATTTAACTCGATAGTTAAATTCCATGTATAAGTTGTTTATTTTTTTATTTGTACTTTAAGTTAATTCAACTATCTAAACCTCTGGTGCGTTGATGTCGACTGTAAGATTTTATGTCGGGAAAATAAGTACTGAAGATTTTATTTTATTTTATTTTATTTTATTTTATTTTATTTTATTTTATTTTATTCTATCAACTCTATTCTCTGTAAATGCTGGAAAATATCCTCAAAGATGAAGAAAAAAACTGAAGTAACAGAAATGGAGGTTAAGGATACCATGGATACCACGAAAATGAAAACAAAAAAGGAAACTTATACTTAACATGGGATGTGCGTTACGGAGCATTGAATATCGGCACGGAACGAGAAATCGGGGAGCCGAGTTCGAATTCCAGTTGAATTTATTGCATTCACTTACATGCAAATACCCTTGGGAAAGGTATTAATCCGTCTATTCCTTCCAATTATGAGTTAAATAACAGGACGGATTGGGTTCTATAGCCTTGGTCGGCAACCAATCTACCGCAGAAAGCAATGGCAACCTACTGCGAGATAATCTTCTGCCCAGTCAGTCATGTCTTTCGAGACATGATCGCCCAAGCGTGTATCACGTATGGCACTTAACTGACTGACACTTAACATCAAGAAGAGACAGCTAAAATTTCAAGGCACATCAGGAGAGAGGGCTTTGAAAATCTGATATTCACGGTACAAATTAATGGCAAGAAGGACCGAGAAAAACAAAGAATAATAAACTTAATGAGCCTGAGTAAATGGAGGACGGAACAAGATTTAGAAGTGATTACAAAAACAAAATTTATTACGAGCTACGAATTGTGAAAAGCCATAATCGTCTACTTTCTGAAGGGACACCACACATAACGAAGAGAATATCTAGTCGTTCCATGAAGTCAGTCAGTTAAGTGTCATACGTGAAACACGCTTGGGCGTTCATGTCTCGAAAGAGACATGACTGACTGGGCAGAAGATTATACCGCAGAAGATTATCCCGCAGTAGGTTGCCATTGCTTTCTGCGGTAGACTGGTTGCCAGCCAAGGCTATAGAACCCAATCTGTTCTTTTATTTGACCTATAACTGGGAGGAAGAGACGGATTAATACCTTTCCTAAGGGTATTTGTGCGTAAGTGAATGCAAGGAATGCAGCTGGAATTCGAACTCGGCTCCCCGATTTCTCGTAATCTCAGTAGCTTGCTTAAAACTATACAACCCCTTCTCTCTCTTCATCTTCTCTCCCTTTCTCATACATTCTCTCTCTCTTTCCCCCCTCTCTCTCTCTCTCTATCTATCTATGTATCTATCTATCTTATTTCTCTTTAAAACGTTTTCGATAGTCTGTGGTGTTTCAGTACTTGTTTCATATTTGTTTGTTGGCACATCTTTCAAATAACATTCTATTTTGTTTTCTTGTTTAATTGACAATATTATTAATTTGTCGCTTTCATCTTGGATTAGACTGAAGAATATTTTCTGTCTTTTCTATTTTTCATTTTCGATTTTTATTATTATTATTATTATTTTTGTCACAACGGCACAGTTTAACACGATTTTTATCTTTATTTTCAAAGCTAAAATAATAATATTGTTAATATTAGCAGTTTTATGATAAGGATACTTTCTGTATTAATTAACTTTGCAGCCAGTGCTACTATCAGTTGAATTTTGTAAAATCTTTTTTTTTTAATCATTTCACTCCAAGAATGGCATTCTACTGCCACTATTGCGCAGGAGGTTACATAGGGGAAGGTGAAGAGAAAGAGTGGTTAAATATAGGAAATGTCAGAAGGAGGGTGATAGACGGGTAAGGATACCGAAGGTGAGGGTTTGGGCAGATGAGAAGAGTGTTTGCGAGAATGGATGCGAGTTAGTTTGTTAAGAGGTGTCTATTGACCTTACATTTAAACTCCTGGACATTATAGCTGTCGGGGAAGCAATTATGTGGAAGGGAATTCCACAGGCAGGAAGTGCGAGAAAAGAAGCTATTGGAGTAGAAATTGCGGATACATCTTATCGGTTTCACTGTAAGAGAGGGGGACCTAGTTGCTAATCTAATATCTCGTACCTAGGGGGCACCAGTGATCTAAGTTCATCGAAGCAGAAGCCGTGAAATATTTATATTAAAACATTTTTTCAGGAAAATAGGTTTCTCATGTCCAGTAATTCAATCTGTACAGTTTTAATAGGGTTTTCCTTCCTAGCCTTTTACATTAAGCATGGGGATGGTCAACTTCGGAGCTAACGGTCACTTGAAACACCGGTTCTCGTGCGATCATCGCAGTTAAGCAAAATCGAGCCTGGGGGGATATTAGATATGTGACTGCTTGGGAATATCAGGTGCTGTAAATTACGATGTCCGGATGGTGTAATGGATAATAGCTCAGAATTGTTAATTAGAGAGCCGAGTTACAATTCCATTTGGGTTCGTTAGTTTCATTTAAACGCAAATACCTTTAGGGAAAGTATGAATCCACATCTTCTCCTCCATTTACGGGTTAATTAGTAATCTGATAAGCAAAACTGTGTACAAAATAGTTAGATTTCGGCATTAAATAACCCATAGAAGTTGATATCTGTTTTTTTAATCATCTCACCCCAAGCAAGGCATTCTACTGCCACTGTTGCGCAGAGGGTTACATAGGGGGAAATGATGAGAAAGAGGGGTTAGTTATAGGAAATGTCAGGAGGAGGGTAATTGACGGATGAGGATACCAAGGATGTGGGTGGAGTAGCTGGAAAAAGAGTTTGTGAGAATGGATGCGAATTAGTGTGATAGAAGATGTCTTTTGACCTTACATCTAAATTCCAGGAGATTGTAGCTGTCGGGGAAGCAAGTATGTGGAAGGGAATTCCACAGGTGTGAAGTGCGTGAAAAGAAGCTGTTGGAGTAGAAATTGCGGTTACACTTTATCGGTTTCACTGTAAAAGGATGGAACCTAGTTGATAATCTAGAAACTCGTGTAAATTCATACCTAGGGGGAACTAATGATCTAAGTTCATCGAAGCAGAAGCCGTGAAAGTATTTATAGAAGAGGCACAGGGAAACCACGTCGAGCTACTAAGTCGGTATCGATCACATGTCGTTAAACACTAACCAACCAACCAACCGTAAAAATTTTCATTATGGCATGATCTTTCCTTCGATATACATGTACTCTCCATTTTAGCTGCGGCTGGTGTGAAATAGTCTCAACATGCAGTTTCTGTTACCTTTCTGACACTATAGGGCCGATACGCAAGATTCGAAAAGGAATTATCGTCTTTAAGACATACATTATTTATTCGCTCGAGGTAATTTTTAATCATTGATCTGGGAGAAAGATTCGTAACTACTATGCTTTCTTTTTTCGCACTTCTCACTTGTCGATCTCTCCATATTTTCCGGTCAAATTTGACCTTCAAAAGTTTAAATGCCGTATCAAACGTGAGGTACTGTCCTCCAGATTACTCTACTATTATTCTTGCTCTTTTATAATGTTTCTGTTTTCTAATTTTTTTCTTACCCAGTAACCACTTGTGTCTTAATGGCTTTACTTGTGGTGTAGTGAATATCGGCTCGGAACGATAAATCGGGGAGCCGAGTTCGAATTCCAGCTGAATTCATTGCTTCATTTACGCACAAATACCCTTGGGAAAGGTATTAATCCGTCTATTCCTTCCAGTTATGGGTTAAATAACAGGACAGATTGGGTTCAATAGACTTGGTCGGTAACCAGTCTACCGCAGAAAGCAATGGCAACATACTGCGGGATAATCTTCTGCCCAGTCAGTCATGTCTCTGTCGAGACATGATCGCCCAAGCGTGTATCACGTATGGCACTTAACTGACTGACTGACTTGCCTTGGATAAATTCAATTAAAAATACAAGTATGTGTTTAAACAGTTCTTAACGACTTTCGCGTCATGAATATGAAAATCTCGACTTGAAGATATTATTTAAGAAGATGTCTCGAGCTTTTATGTTAATGTTTTGGTTTCGTAGCAGTTTGTGTTAATGGTTGAAACTACCCACAAATATTAAATTTTCTATTTATTTCTATTGTTATAACTGTCACTGTTATAACTGAAACCTACCCTATTTCTGTGATTTCATCTTTGATGGCAGCAAATGCTGGACAATCTCTTCAAAAAGAAGAAGAGACTTAACACCACAGAAATGTTGTTCTACAGAAGGATGCTGATGGTACCTTGGACCTAACATGAGAGTAACATCGAAGTTTTAGAGAAAATGGAAACAAAAAGGTAATTTATTAACTTTCATACTTAACATCAGGAACAGGTAGTTGAAGCTTAATGCGAAAGAAGGGTTTGGAAAATCTGATACTCACGGGACAGACTGAGAGAAAGAGGTGCAGAGGAAAACGGTGCCTAACATATATGATGGGATTGAGCAAATGGATGGCTAAACATAGTTTGGGAGAAATAACAAAATGACAATACTTATAAAGAGCTCCAAGGGGCAAGAAAATGTGGCAGACCATAATCGCCTACGTCTTGAAGAGACACGGTACATAAAAAAGAAGATATTTCTTGTAATGAGGGTGATGTTTATTTTTATTTTATTTTATTTGATTTTTTTAATCATTTCACCCCGGGCAATGCCACTGATGTGCGGGGGGCTACATAACTGAAAGAAAATTAATTAGAAGAGAGAGAAGAGGAGTACAAACCAATTAGAAAGGAGCAATAAAAAGATGAAAATGCAGGTGTGATGACAGTTGCAAGGGGGGGAGAGAATGGAAAGGATATACGGGGTGGGGAAGGGTTAGAGTCCAGTGGATGAGTATTGATTTTGCATTTAAATTTCTGGGGGTTGTAGCCGCCAGGAAAGCAATAATATGGGAGCGAGTTACACAGGCGGGAAGTGCGAGAGAAGAAGCAGCGGGAGTAGAATTGTCGTCTGCATTTGGCTAACCTAACTGTGAATGGGTGGGACCCAGTTGCCATTCTGGTTGCACGAGTAAACACCTGTTGAGGAGGCACCAGTGACTTAAGTTCGTCTGAGCAGAAGCCATGAAAGTACTTATAGAACAGACAAAGGGAGGCCAAATTTCGTCGGTGGGGAAGTGGCTGTAGTCGAGCCGCTAAGTCAGCACCTATCACCTTAATAACTCTACTTTGGAGCCTGTCGAGAACACCGAGGTAAGCGGCAGGGGTGCCTGACCATAAATGGCAGCAGTACTCCATGCACAGTCGAATGGTAGACTTGTATATATGCAGGATGGATTCAGGCGGGAAAAACATCCTGGGTCAACACAATGACCCAACCTTCTTAGCAGTGGATTTAGCTATGGATTCGATGTAGTGGTTCGATTTGATAAAAGAAGAGAGGGTAAAGCCGAAAAGGCGCAGCGTATTGCACTCGGGGAGAATCGCTTGGTCTATGCTTATAGGAGGCAGGAGAGGTTGCCTGTGATGGTTGACAGACAACAGCTTGGTCTTGGACGCATTGAAATTGACAAGCCACTTCTTGCCCCAATTCACCACTGAGTGTAGATCCTGTTCAAGATCAGCAGCGAGATTATGCCTGTCACGCCAGGTTTCTTACTGGTGCGGGAGTATATTGTGGTGTCATCTGCGTAGATGCCTACTTGGGACTTGATCTCATCTGGGAGGCCGTTGATGAAAATAAAGAAGAGTGTCGAGCCCAGGATAGAATCCTGGGGGACACCGGCATTTGTGCTGTATGGTAAAGAGGCATGCCCATTCAAAACGACCGTCATTTTGCGGTTGTTTAAAAAAGATTGGATTAGGTCAAGCCGGCTTCCGGTAATACCGTAACCCCGTAGCTTGCAAAGGAGGCCAGAGTGCCAGACCCTGTCAAAAGTCTTGGAGATGTCCAGAACAACCGAATGAGCCTCGCCTAACTCACCGAGGGTCTGTAGCATGTACTCCGTAACGGTTGTTAGCATATCGGCAGTGGACCTGGCAAATCGGAAGCCATATTGCCTGTTAGAGAAGTGTTTGTGGGCAGTAAGATGTTGAACTATTTCAGCATTGATTATAGCCTGGAACACTTTCCCGAATATCGGTAGAAGACTGATAGGGCGATAGTTGGATGGGTCCGAGGGTTCACCACAATTCTTAAAAACAGGAACAACTGAAAAGAACTTCCAGCATGCACAAAAACAGGAAGCAGAAAGGCAGTAGTTAAACAGTTTAGAGAGGACAGGGGAGAGTTCAGGGGCACACCTCTTAAGGACTATCACCGGGATTCCATCGTCACCGCTCGCCTTATGGGGGTCAAGTTTTGAAATTACTCGGGATACTACCTTCGGGGTAATATGTGCGTCGTGCAGTTTGGCCTCAGTTCTAACGGGGAAGTCGGGTAAGCATACTCCAGATGAGTCAAACGTGGAGTTGGATGAGAATCTGCGGACAAAGCACTCAACTTTGTCCGCAGATGATGTGAGAACCTCAAATTCATGGATTAAAGGAGGTACAGAGGATTTGCAGTTGTTAAGCACCCGTTTGCATATCCGCCAGTAGTCCCTGGAGCCGAACTTGCGATCAGCTATGCGCTGTCGCACTCTCTCAGCGAACAACCGTTTGGCGTCATTCAGGATTCTCTTGCACTTAATGCGAGCAGACGTGAATAGGCGCCTATTGTCATCAGATGACTGGCTCCTGAACAGTCGGAAGTAATGGTTCCTGTGGGAAATGGCGGCCGAACAGGCAGGAGAGAACCACGGAGAGGAATGAGATTTTAGGCAACACTTCCTGGCGGGCACGAAAGCATCAATGCCAGCTTTCACCCATGTCGAGACCTCAGAGGCACAGTCATCAACTGGGAGATCGAACACTTTTCCCCAAGGTACATCGCAGAGGAAATCGCGAAATGCATCCCAGTCAGCCCTTTGGCAACGGTAGGAGGTCCTACAAGCAGGAGGCTCCTGAGGGGAGTGAGAGTGGAAAGAAATACTGAGAGAGACAACAGCAAAGTTGCGAGACTTGACAGGCGTCAGGGGCAGAGGTAAAACATATATCTAGTAGTGAGGAGTATCTGGAGGGAGTACTTGGAAAACGAGTGGGGAAGTCCACCACTTGCGTAAGTATTTGAGACATAACGTTGAGATCTCCGAATACAAATATGTGAGCGAATGAGTGGTAGGAAATAGCCTTATCAATGTTATCAGCAATGCTATCTAGAAGGGAGCAGTCAGGAAAGGAGAGAGAACGGTACAGAAAGAATAGGTAACTAACCGAACTGAGGAGAGACAGACGGAGACATACATATTGATGGGCAGCAGATTCAAGTGAAGTCACCCTAGCTATGGGGAATTGTTCGCTGACGTAGATCCCCAGGCCATGCATGTGGACAGTGGAATCCTTACTTAAGAAGGGGAGATAGCCAGGGATGTAGAGGTCAGAGGAAGAAATAGAAGAGTTGAGGTTAGTTTCGCAAAGCGCTAGGATGTCCGGGGACTTTTCATGAAGGAAAGCTTCTACGCTAGGAAACTTAGTACGAATGCCCCGGATATTAATGAAGGAAAGGTTAAGGGGTTTAGGTGGTTTGATTTTAGCTGGTTTAGGGTTGTTTCTGCTTTTGTTCGTCATATGTTTTTGTTTATAGAGAGGGACCTAGAGTAGAGGATACAGGCGGTCATTATCCACGATCTGTGCTGGGAGGAAAACTGGCTAGGGCTGCAACAAGGTGTGGCCTCAGGGTTGCCCACCGAAAGCGCCTGCAGGGACACCTATCCATGCGCGACATGGCACTACAAGAACCCCGATATTATACAACGATTGATCAGAGCAGCTGCTCATGACGCTACGCAAGAGTTAGGGCTCCTAAATAGCAGTCAGAAGCAGCAACCAGGAAACTGCCAACCCGGTACCCTCACAATGATGAGCTGTTGCCAACATCCAGACAGATCGCAGGAAAATCACGGAAGCACCAATACTAAGGTCAGAAGTGAGAGAAGAGAAAGCCGGAGACCACATCCTAAACAGGGAACAAGGGGCAAGCCTCTACTCCTGTTCACTAGACGGGGTAGGTGTGTGAACCGGGCGATAGTTTGGTCTATCTACTCCAATTAAAAAAAAATTAGGGGTGTCGAGTTAACTAAGTCTTAACTTAGTTAAAGTCCAAAAGAAGCACAACGTCCAAAAAGTAAGAAGAAAATTAAAAAAAAATAATAAAAAACCAATCAAAGACAGGACAGAGGAAGAAGAGGGAAAAAACGATTTCTCATACACTTACCTCGCAGATAAACTCTGGAAATTTGAATAAAAATAACATAATAAATAAAAATAAAAGCAACAGTATTTTCATCTCTATTTTCACAGAAAAATAAAGCTCTGTTTAAAAGCAGTTTATGCAGAGAAATTATGGCCAAAGTTTCAATACAAGGACAGGCCATGTCCGAAAATTAAAGATTTAGTGGTAGAGGGTGCGTTTAGCTGCCCCTAACTTAGTAATGGTCGCATCGCTGCAAAAATGAATACAAAAATCCCAGAGCAATGGAACAATTTTTTAACCAAACGGAGCATAACGTCCAAAAAGTATATAATAAAAATATTCATATATGCCCGGTTCACACTCCACCCACTTCTATTGAACAGGTGTAGAGGCTCATCCCTTGTTCTCTGTTTAGGATGTGGTTTCCGTCTTTCTCTTTTCCAATCTATTCACTCTTAAGTAGCACCCTGCACACCAGTGGTCTTACCGCCTTGCTCGGGGTGATATGATTAAAAAAAAAATGTTTCCGTTTTATATTTACTCCCATACGTTCTCATTTGATTTTATGCGAGATGGTTTTAAACCCTCCTGCAAATAGTTCAGGCGAAATTGTCCCCACATCACACACTTTTTTCTAGACTTTATATTACCCATGGTATTTAGTTGAATTAGTACATTACAGTTATCGTATCTATTTCCCCTAACTTTCATAAAGTTATAGTTAATATACTGTTCTCGAAGTAAGTTGAAGACCACCACCTGTTCTATTTGTTGAATTAACAGAAACCAAACAAAGCTGCTTATCATTTCTTTCTCTTTTTCTTATTTTCAGTCTGTTGTACAATTTTGGGAGGTGGCCTCTGACTGAAAAGCCACTCATAAAAAATGCTTTTTATAATGCATTTTTTATTCCATTTTAAGTCTGTTTTATAAATAACTAGCAGTGTAGCCCGGCGTTGCTCGGGTGTAATGAATGCTTTAAAACTAATCCATTGTCCTGTAGTTCAGACTCTTTGGACGTTGGCACGAAAGACTAAAAAGCAATAGTTGTTTCCAGTTAAAGCGAAACCGTAGACTGAAAGAAAAATGAATGGATGTTAATCAAATTTTGGTTTCTTTGTATCGATATCAAATTTTCTGCAATATTGTAAGAACTGCAACCTTGAAAATTCTGAATATCGTTCCTTATGTCTTTGTCTATGAGTGTATCAAATTTGACCACTTCTTCTATAACCCGATTTTTTCGATTATCGATTTTCGATATTTATCAGGGGTACCTCGACACAAAACCTAGCTAAGAACACTCACAGACGCTTATAGTACAACTGTAAATTTTCATGAAAATTGGTTCAGCCGTTTCGGAGTCTATAGATAACGGATACACACACACACACAGACACACACACACAGACAAAGTTCCATTTATAAATAAATTTACATGTGTTTATAGTGATAAAAAGATAAAAACGTTGTTTTTTATTAATTATTTCTTCTTTATAAACTACGTTTTACTCTTGCTAGATTGATCAGAAACAGACGTGACGCAAGGTCGGTTTTACTATTCTTAAACTGAATTGGTAAATTTCTTTGCGGAATTTTTTCCCTATATCTTTCAAAAGTCTTTCATTTTTTTTTCCATTTTTGCGATCTCATCTATCCCTACATTGAGTATCTAAACTTATTTATAAATGGAACTTTGTCTGTGCGTGCGTGTCCGTTACCTATATATATATATATATATATATATATATATATATATATATATTTCTAAATAACTATATTTCTAAATAACTATATTTCAAAATACCTATTTTTTCTATTATTTTATTGTCTGCGGATGAGTATATATATATATATATATATGTGTGTGTGTGTGTGTGTGTGTGTGTGTGTGTGTGTGTGTGTGTGTGTGTGTGTGAAAGATAGAGAGAAAGAGAGATAGATTGAATAAATATCATATATTATGGCTGCTTACTTTTAATAAAATCCGTTCATACTCACGAATAATCTTTTGTGTATTGTAATTGAAAAATGTGAGAAAGGCGCTGTAACACAGTTGATTTTATTGTCTCATTTCTCAAGTTCCCAAATACTTTCAATCTCTTTCTGAGATCATCTTCGGTGGTGGTGGTGGGGGGTGCAAGTAGTAGTAGTAACACAAATAACCATAAAACTGTGTTGCTACATATTACTATATTATTTTCTTTATGTTTCAAATGACAGTTTTGCTTAGAGTTTTTTTTGTTTTTTTTTTATCATATAACCCAGAGCAAGGCTGTAACGCCACTGATGCGCAGGGGGCTACGTAAGAGTGAAAAGATTGGAAAAGAGAAAGCCGGAAACCACATCCTAAACAGGGAACAAGAGATGAGCCTCTACACCTGTTCAATAGACGTGGGTGGAGTGTGAACGGGGTGATAGTTTAGTCTATCTACTCCAATTGAAAAAAAAAAAGAAAAAAGAAAACAGTAAAAAGATTGAAAGGGGAAAGCCGGAAACCACATCCTAAACAGGGAACAAGAGATGAGCCTCTTCACCTGTTCAATAGACGTGGGTGGAGTGTGAACCGGGCGATAGTTTAGTCTATCTACTCCAATTAAAGTCATTAGAACTTGAATATCATCCACTGTGGATTTTTTTTTTTGTGTTGTAATGTCATGTTCATCTACACATTACGGCAGGAAAAATGTTCTTGTTATAAACATTTTAGAACATTAATACAGTATTCGTAACTGATTCTATTAAGGGACGACTTACGTTTTTAATGCGTATTGCTTTGAGGATCTGAAGCTTGAATTTGTTGTTTACTTGGTTTAAGATATTTGAGTTATTTTTTATATTGTTAATGTAGGCAGGGATGTTTTTGTAGATGACTCGAAATGAATGAATTGTCAGACATGTGTAATATAATACGTCTTGTTAACGTAGTTGTAAATCCAACACACACACACACACACACACACACACACACACACACACACATATATATATATATATATATATATATATATATATATATATGTATATATGTATATATGTATATATATATATATACATATATTTGAATAGTTGTTACAATGGTTTATAAATTCATAGTATCACTACCGTTGTATATATGTTCTAATATATTATGCTCTCATTACGATTGAGCTCTCTGGAGAAGAAAATTTTTAAAACAATTTCCACTTCTGTGACTCTTCAGAAATGAATTGAGTTCTTTCGGTGACTGGCGTGTGTATACACTGCTTATATACAACACGTTAAAGTTTGCATTCTCTGATTCCATGCGTCGATGGCTTAGGAAGTAGCGACTCCGACTAACACCAAATCGGTCGAGTTTCGATCCCGGCTAGAAGCAAGTGGATGTGTCTAGCCACACTGATGAGTTGTGATACAGCAAAAAAGGCTTGTATGTTTATGACTGATATATATATATATATATTGCTTTGTTGGAAATATATTATCTTAAAGGAACATTTGAATTAAAATATGATGTTGGTTTTGTGTAATACATCGGTTGGTGGGGAGCAGTTATTACGAATAATCAAATTGGCAAATGTATATTTTATAATATATCATTGATTTTAATTTTTTTATTTGGATCCATGGAAAATATATTAATACGAATGGGTGTTTATAATTAATTTTTATTTCTGTTTATAGTTATCATATATCTGGTTGCAATATAGAAGTTTGATATATTTAGGGTCTTTTGTAGAAGTACCACATTCTGTTTGATGTGTGTTAAGGATTTTGATATATCGTTCTATTTGTTCATCTACAATGTGGTTTGGGAAGTCATTATTGATGAGAGTCTGCTGAATATTTTTTCATTTCAGATTAAAAATCTTTAATTTATGCTCGGTTAATTAAATTGTGTATCAGTGCAATTTTATAGTAATTAGGGCATTCATTTTTATAGTTGATAGTTCAAGAGTTTTTGATGGTTGTCTTTTATACAGGGACGTAGCAAATTATTATTATTTGTGTCCATTAAAATGTAAAGAAAAAGGATTTTGTTATCTTTGTTGAGTTCGGATGTGAATTTGTGGAAAGAAATTTTTTGGAAAATTTTTTCGAGTTCCATTATTTCTTCTTTTTTTTTTTTTTTTAATAATATAAGAATATCACCTAAATATCGTAGATAGATGAATGGTTTCTTAGTGGTGTTTAATATATTATGTTTTAGGTTGGTCATGTAGAAGTTGCTAAACGTTGAGCGTACAACTGAGCCCATTGAAACACTATCATGTTGCACATATACATTGTTTCTGTAAAATAGGACTTCGGTGGTACAGGTTAGAAGTAGATTTTTTTTCAATATTTTGGGTTTAATTTTTAATGGGGGCAGTGGATGATTATTATCAGGGGTAGAGTCGCCGACTGACACCAGTTCGGTCGGGTTTCGAGCCTGGGTTAGGGAGCAATCGGAGTCTGTACTGATGAGCTGTGATACAGCTAAACAGATCTGTCTGCGGATGACAATATATATATATATTATAATGTCAATGTTTTTTTCTAACTGGAACATTAGTGAACAAATTTTCAACGTCAAGTGATACTATTCATTATTAGGTTTTTCATTTTTCATATTTCTATATAAGTTCAAGTGATGATTAATACTGTATTTGTTGAGTATGCATAGTGTAATTAATTGGTTATGCGTTTTAGCGAGTTGATATAAACAGGTGGTAATTTGTGAGCTAATAGGGCCTAGTGGAAAAGTAGGCTTGTATGTTTTGCAAAAACCTAAATATATCCTGGTTTATAGTCCCCAATTATTTTGATAAGTTTACATTGTCTTGTTCCGCATTGTTAGCTGTGATTAATTCATTAATTTTCGATTTTAGGATTATTTATAACATTTTAAATATCGTGTGATATAGAAGTGTGATATATTTAGGGTCTTTTGTAGAAGTACCACATAAAAAAGTAACTGTACTATTTATGTGTTGTATTTAGACTTTTTTAAAACAACAGAAATGTTTGCTTTAAAAGTTTTCTTAATTACTATTTCTAGATATATATTTCTTTTGTAGTAATCTTTACCAATTTATTTATGAGTTTAGATGAATTTATACTATTATCGTGTTTGTCTTTTATAGATTCTGCCTTGAGTTGATCATGGAGTTCTGGTTCCGTGGTAATTAGCTGCTGCTCTTGGTGTTTAATTGCAATTTTGTATAGGGTCTCGATCTCAGTTTTTGTATGTAGTCCATTATATTTTTTGTATATATGGCAGTTAGGTCCGAGGTTAAGTAGTTCTTTTTGGTTGTCAGTTAATTCATAATCAGAAATGTTTATAAATCTTTCAAAGTTATTCGGGAGGTATATAGTTCTTTTACATAATGTATTACCCTTTCTGATATGTTTAAAGAGAATTTACTGCCTAAACACACGCCCACACGCACACACTTACATATATATATATATATATATATATATATATATATATAAAACTATCTGTTTCTCTACTCTTATATCTCATTAATCTTCATGGTAAAATTTCAATAAATTTTCTCTACTTCACACTGTAAAGAATCTTTGGTATTTTTTTAATCCTTCCTAAAATATGAGTAAGTAATCATATATAATTGGTCCTTAAACTCATTTTCTCTTTACGCCCCCCCCCCCGCAAACCAAACGTCGTTAATGTTCGAATGTGGGATGCACCATACTTCTTTTACCGATGCTTAAGTGTCTGGTATTTCACTTTTGCATGCCGGCGTGGTCGGGCGGTTGGTTTAAAATATTAAATAGCCGACCCTCGTGTTCAAGGTACTTGAGTTTTTTTTTGCCTCAGATGGCAGGTGGAGTCCTTCTGAGAGGCATTCTCTGTTTATCTTCCATTCATCTGTTGGCAATAGAAGGGCAGGTGCCTCTTGAAATCGGATTTGAACGGTGTCAGTGCTTCAAGATCGTTCAGCCAGTTTTTCGCGCGTCAGAAACCCTTGAGATCTACTTAAAAAGAGTGGTGACAAGCCCTTTTTTTGGGCTTATGACTTCGAGCAATTCAAGACTTAGTCGTTGTTGCCATCGCCTATGCCTCCGGCAATAACTGATATTTCTGCGTTTATTTATTTATTTATTTATATTATTCTACAAAAATAACTGGGAGAGGGGTTTCCTTTCTCGAGAGGATACAATTAAAAAATCTGAGTATCTTTTGAAAAGTCATGTATACTTAAACTCGCAAGCTATTTATTGATGTGCTACGTGATGATGACTTTGTGCCCAGGTCAATTTCATCAAGTTTATACTTTGAGAACGTTCCGGTACTGCAAGATAGACAGCCGTCTGACCGAGATAGTAACGTATTTCCCATTGCTTTAACAAGTAAGGGATTCGATTCGATTGCATAACTTTAAAAGTTGGCATACTTTTTTATTGCTAATTCGGAATTTTTTTCATCTGGATTTACGTCGTATTAAGATAAATTAATTACTACATTGATTCACAGTACATGTTCAATTTAGATAGTTATTCAATACAATTTAGTCAATGATGATGCATTCTGTCAGAATCAAACTTATGTATAAAGAGATAATATATGTTAATAAACTCATTGTTTTTTCTGCGTGAATTTACCCCTGTGGATCACTAAATTGGAAAATAAATAATTAAACATTTAATATAGTTATTTATTTATTGCTAACACATTATTTACTATTATGGCCTTCGTTTTAAAATGTGCACGCCCTATTATCCAGTCATTTACTGTTCGACGCGTTATTATTATTGATATTATTATAATATATATATATATATATATATATATATATATATATATATATATATATATATTCAGCAATGAATTGAGTTTTTTCGGTGACTGGCGTGTATATACACCGCTTACATTCAAATTTTCCTTCTCCGATTCCATGAGCTTATGGCTTAGGGGTTAGCGACTCCGACTGACATCAAATCGATCAAGTATTGATCTCGGCCAGAAGCAAGTAGATGTCTCGCTAGATGCGCTGTGATACAGTAAAGCAAGCTTGTATGTGGTTGAGGCATATATATATATATATATGATTATTACACGCCAAGCAAGCCAGAACTCCCATTGTTGCCCAGGGGGTGTCAGAAAATGGGTAAGAGAAGGATGAAAACATTAGTTTGAAGAGCGCTGCATGAGAGTAGGTTAGTGGAGGATAAGAACATGATATAAGTGTTGTCAGGGAACGGATTTGAGTCATGGAGATAAGAGATAAATGTATGGAGATCGTAGCCGTCAGGGAAGCAAGTATACAGAAAATAATTTTGCAGGTGGGAAGTGCCAGCAAAGAAACAAATAGAGTAGAAGTTGCGTTAACATTTGATCGGGTTCACTGTAAAAAGGTGAGCCTAGTCGCTAGTTTAGTAGTTCGAGTAAATTAATGCAGGGTGTACTAGGGAGCTAATACCATCAGAGCAGAAGCCGCGATAGTCTTTGTAGAAGAGACAGATAGAAGCCACATTAGATCGGTGAGAAAACGACTGGAGTTGAGCTACTCCGCTTGGGGTTAGCTGATAAAGTTAGGCCGAGGAGGTTTTGCTTCCAGAGAGACTAGCCTGATCCAGGGGTAATTAAAAGATAGCAGCTTCGTTTCAGAAGCATCAAAATTTACGAACCATTTTTTATTACAGTATATCAGATAATAGAGGTATGTTTCAAGATCAGTCAACGTAGATGCCTACTTGGGATCTGATTACATCTGGAGAATCGTTGATGAAATCAGAAAAAGCGCAGGACCTAGAATAGAGCCTTGAGAGACAACCGCGTTCCTATGATAGTATCTGGAAGCGTGCCCATTCAATGCTAGCTTTATTACGCAATTTGAAAGGAACGACTGGATTAGGTCAAACAAGTGCCCATTTATACCATAGCCCTGTAGTTTGCGAATCAAATGTTGATTTGGTGGAGAATCTGAAGGCAAAGCATTCAGCCTTGTCAGCTAAAGATATGAGGATCTAAAATTCATTTATTAAAGAGAGGATTAAGAGCTTGTTGTTATTTAGCACATTTTTACAAAGCCGCTAGTAATCTTTGAAGCTAAACTTGCGGGATACGTCTTGCACTCATTACGAGCACGTTCAAAAAGGCGGTTATTATGGTCAGACTCATGGCTCCGATAAAGCCGGAGGAAGAGATTCCTGTAGCGGTCTAGCAAGCAGAGAAAAATCATGAGAACAAGTGGTGTTTAAGTCGTAGCTTTCTGATTGAAAATGAAAGCATCGATGCCAGCTTTAACCCAAGAGGAGACTTGGGATGCATAGTCTTCAACGGGAAGACTAAAAACTTTGTGACAAAGCATGTCACACAGGCAATCGCGGAACAACTCTCAGTTTGCTCTTTGGTAGCAGTAAGATATTCTGCTAGTCGAAGCTTCATGGGGGGAGGAAAAGTGGAAGGAGATATTCACGGAAACCACAGCAAATATCAGAGTTGCCAAGAGAGCAGAGCTGCATGATATGGCAAGAGTCAGGGATAGAATTGAAACAAAGATCTAGCAGTGAGTCAGTTCCATTAGGGTTATTAGAGAAACACGTGGGAAAATCAGCTATTTGCGTAAGGGATTGAGTGATTGAAAAGTTCATGTTATGGACACCAGCAAGGTCTTTAACAGAATTTTTCAGTTACTTGATGTGGGAGGTATTGAAATCTCCAAACATAAATATATGAGCAAACGGATGAGAGCAAATTGCCTTATCTATATTGTTTGAGATGTTGTCAAGTACGGAACAGTCACGAGTTAACTGGGAGCGGTAGAGAAAAGAAAAACATAGCTCACCGAGCTTAGTAGAGAGAGAAGGAGAAACATATTGGAATGATCTGGAGATTCAAGAGAAATCACCCTAACTAGAGGGAGATGTTCGTCGACATTACGCCAATCCCATGCATATGGACATTGATGTACTTCTTACAGAGGTGAAGATAACCATGGATATAGAAATCAGAGGAAGGAATAGAGGGGTCAAGGTTAGTTTCAGAGAGAGCTAAAACGTCAGGTGAGTTTACTTGGAGGAAGAATTCAACAAAAATTTAAAATGTTGGTACGGATACCATGGATGTTCAAAAAAAAAGATGTTAACAGATTAAGGTGATTTTTGTTCCGCTGGTTTAGTTTTAATTCTTACTTTGCGTGATGTCATAATCAGAGATATTTTAGTAAGGAAAGGCCTGAAGTAGTAGTATCAGTCGGTTGTCAAATGCAACATGTGTAGGAAGGAAACTGGCACAGACTACAAACCTCTATTTAAAAAAAAAAATATAATCACCACACCAGGCTACTACAGTTTCATCTCTCTTTCACACATACACACACACACACACACACACACACACACACACACATATATATATATAAATATGCATATACATATGTATATGCACATATATTTATACATATATATATATATAGATATATATATACACATATATATATATATGCATACATATATCCACATATATATATATATATATATATATATATATATATATATATATAAACTGGAACTTTGTCTATGTGCATATGTGTCTGTGTGTGTGTGTCCGTTACCTATATACTCCGAAACGGCTGAACCGATTTTTATGAAAATTTACACAGTTGTATTATAAGCGTCTGAGAGTGACTCTTAGCTAGGTTTTGTGTCGAGGTACCCCCGATAAATATCAAAAATCGATAATCGAATAAATCGTGTTATAGAAGGAGTGGTCCGATTTAATCAAATTTGATAAACTCATAGACAAAGACATAAGAAACGATATTCAGAAGTTTCAAGGTTGCAGTTCTTATAATAGTACAGAAAATTGATAATATATATATATATATATATATATATATATATATATAAGGCAAGATGTTTGTGTGTGTGTGCCTGTTTATCTGACTGTATGTCTGCATTTATTCAGCCCTTTGCTTTTTGCTTCGTGTTTGTCTCTAAGTAGGTATAATTTTAGTTTTTAGTCTCAGCCATGATACCATTTACTCAGAGTACTTATTTATCCTTCAAAATTCAGTTTACAACGAAAAATACTTATTTGATATCGATATTAGGAAATAAAAAATTGACTTACACCCATTCATTTTTCTTTCAGTCTACGGTTTCGATTTAACTGGAAACAACTATTGCTTTTTAGTCTTTCGTACCAACGTCCAAAGAGTCTGACCTCCAGGACCATAGATTAGTTTTAATGCTTTCATTACACCCGAGCAACGCCGCGCTATACTGCTAGTGTATATATATAGTTTTAGTGAAAATTCTTGTCATTTTAACTGAACATGTTCATGCCGACTTCGAAAATTGTTGGTTTTCTTTTTCTTTATTTTTGTTTTTATTGTGTTGTGGTTTGATTTCTTTTTAATGCTTCTTTTAAAGTACACTGAAGTAGATATCCGCATATTTTTTTATTGACCAGGTGACCGTTAAATTGCTTCTTATACATTTCTTTGTTGATAGTTGATTTGTTCGTGTCATTCATGTTAACCAATTTTTTTGTCTTAAAATGCTTTTCTTCGATAAAAAATACCTTGATAGAGTCCCCATCTTCCTTGTTTAAGTTCAATAAATGCAAAGAAAACACACCCTTTTGCATCTATAATGCACAAAAAATATAAGGATACATTTCATTATCAATATGCATGCACTTAGTAAAGATAATTGATTATATTTACTATTCCCATTAAGCAAAATACTCTAGTGTATTTTAAACAGAAATTATATTGGTTATAATATAAGCTTTTGAGATTTTTAAAAGATTTCAATTTTCCAGCCATTTTTTAGCGATCGACGCATTTGTAGATAAAAGTTCATTTTTAGTTTTAAAAATCTTTCAAAAATAAAATATACATCTGTGGCATGTCATATTTGAATAATTAGTATATTTAAAGTTAAATCTGATTTACACAAGTTTTGTTTTTATTTATAGCATGAAATTTAGAATAAAACTTTTTCTTAATCACAAAGCGTTGATCATTCTGACCTTTCCTGTAAATGATTGACGTGTGATGACGGACAAATAAGCTAAGTATGGGTGAGCAGAATTGATATATCTTTTCAGTTTTTTTTTCCTGTAAGGGAGAGAAACCGTAAAAATCATCGTTCAAAATATTTTATCAAAAAAACTTCAAACACACACACACACACACACACACACACACACACACACACACACACACACACAATATTTGTTTTAAACTATTCAGTTTCCGATTAGAAAATATTAATAACTTTTAAACCTAACCACCACGATATCTTGTATTTTTTTTTTTTTGTGTTTAAATTTTATAAATTATTATGATTAAAAAATTTAAACAATTCTTTTAAAATTTCATTATTCATTAAATTGTTTTTCTTCGGTTTATAATATCCTTAATCATTTATAAAATCAATTAAAAGCTTCTCTACTTAAATAATGTCATAGTTTCCTTGCATTTTTTTGTTTACTATTCAAAACAGATTTTCGGCAAAAAGGCGAATTGTTTGACAAAAATAATAAAGGATTTACATTTCCCAATTAATCCTGCTTTAAATTATAAAGACAAATTTTCGCTACAAAATTTAATTTTATGAAATTTTATGAATTTGCATGGAAGGGCGAAGGTATGTAAAAAAATAATTTTACTAAAATTTTCTAAAAGTAATAATTTCACAAATAATTTAATTCATTTGTGAATAAATCCTACAACTTTTTATTAAAATCGAACATTTATTTTATTTTTGCAAGAATTTCAAAATTAATGTGTTTTTTACTAGATAAAGACTGAGTTACGTAATATTAAAGTATCCATTGTAAACGCTGGTAATCATTTGGTTACCTCACTAACGAAAATCAAAACAAGATTTTTACTAAAATTTTGAACCTGTTAGATAGAATCAATTTTTTATTTTTTTTAAGTATTAATTTTTTAAAATTTTTCCTCTTAATAATAACATAAACATTTTAATGGAAAAAACTTGGAAGCATTTTTTCTTCATAATATGCTGTTTTTTCAGTGAATTAGTGGGGGAGGTACCTATATTCATGCATAAGTCGATGTAACGAACTCGACTGGAATTCGAACTCGATTTTTATTCAGACACAATATCTATTATTCCATAACGCATATTCGTGTTATTAGTTGCGGTGAAGTGGTCATCGGCTCGGAACGAAAAATCGGGAGCCGAGTTCGAATTCCAGTTAAATTCTTTAAATTTCTTACTCACAAATACCCTTGGAAAAAGTATTAACCTGCCCCTTTCCTCCAGTTTTGAGTTAAATAACAGGACAGACTGGGTTCTATAGCCTTGGTTGGCAACCAGTCTACCGCAGAAAGTAATAGCAACCTACTGCGAGATAACCCTCTGCCCAGTCAGTTATGTCTCTTTCGAGACCTGATCGCCTAAGCGTGTATCACGTATAATATTGAATATAATACTATAATAAGATGTAATAATATTATATAATAATATATGACAATATTATTATAATATTATAATAATAATATATAACAATATTATATAATAATATATAATATTGACTTGCTGACTATATCCAAAAAATAAATAAATAATGTGTTACTAAAATAACTTCTGATTTTTAGGAAGCGTATTAATTCTTTGTTAAGAACATGTCCAGAACTTGTGAATTCTGTGTATCTAGGGAGGTGTAAACATCTGCTGTATATCCGCATCCCACTACCACTCTCAGACGAACAGAAGAAATGGCCATCAAAAGTGAGATTCGCAACTAATGCCAGATGAGCGTACCTAAACAGTAAAAGATCTTAAGTTACTATTTGTGCATTTGGCATGTTCCGTTCTGTAGGTTGACATCTGGGTTTTATCTGAACCAGTGTGCAGAGAGAAGCAAGCGACCGAAATAAAACAATGGTCTTCAACCTTTCGCTCGATGCTTAACAATGTACAGATGTGCTGCACTTATTTAAGTGGGACGATGGCAGGTTAGGTTGAGAAAAAGAAGGAAACAGAAAGAATAAAAGATGGCTATTGGACGGACAAACGGATGGACGGTCTGGCAGATTGATGGCTTGTTGAGACGACACAGAAAAGTATTTAGCGTTAGAAAAATGAAGAAATTAAGCAAGAGTTTAGGAAAAAATGAATGAAATGTAGAAAGAAAAACACTAAACTGGCCAAATATTGAGTAATAACTGTAGAAGCGGATGACAAATGTAAAGATGCACAGAAAGAAAGGAAAAAAAAACGATGGAAAATTAGGAGAATTGGTAAAAGGGGAAAAGAAAATGAGAGGAAGGCAGTAAAATGAAATATCTTTTTGATATGTACCTTCTATACTAATATTGTTTTGTTTCTCTTCTTTTTCTATATTTTTATCTTTCTTTTTGTGACTTCTTTTTTTATATTATTTTAGTATTTTTGCTTTCATCATTCTTTCTTTCTTTCTTTCTTTCTTCCTTTTCTCTATATATTTTATTTTCCTTGCTTATTTTCTTTATGTTCTCTTTATTTTTGATTATTTACTTTTCTGGTATTCCTTTATGTTTATTTTTTTCTTTCGATTGTTTGATCTTCGGTCTTAATACTTACATTTTTCTTTCTCTTTTTTCTTTTCTTTTTCCTTTCTTTTTTGTTACTCCCCTCCTCCTTTCTCATTATTTCTTTCAGTCGTTCCTTCCTTGTTTGTTTTTTCTTTCTTTCTTGTTCCTACTCTCCTTTCCATACGCTTTTTCCTTTTTTCTCTTCATTTCTGTAATTTTATCGTCCTATTTGTGATTTTTTGTTTTTATATAATCTTAGTATTTTCCCTTTCATTATTCTTTCTTTATTTTTAAAAATATATTTCATTCTTTTCTATATATATTTTCCGTGCCTTTTTCTTAATTTTCACTTAATTTTATATTGTTATTCAATTTTCTTTTATTCCTCTGCCTATTTTTGTATTGTTTATTCTTCTGTTTTAATAGTCACTTTTTTTCTTGTTGAGACGACACAGAAAAGTATTTAGCGTTAGAAAAATGAAGAAATTGAGCAAGAGTTTAGGAAAATATGAATGAAATGTAGAAAGAAAAACACTAAACTGGCGAAATATTGAGTAATAACTGTAGAAGCAGATGACTAAATATAAAGATGCACAGAAAGAAAGGCAAAAAATGCTAGGAAAAATTGAGGAGAATTGGTAAAATGGGAAAAGAAAATGATAGGAAGACAGAAAAATGAGGAAAAAGAAAAAAAAAGAAAAAAGAACAAATATAAGAAAACAAAGAACAAAAATGAACTTGAAATAACAATATAAACCTGGAACATAAGAGAGAAAGATCGAGAAATATAAGGGTGAATTTTAAACTAAAAAGACTGAGAATTGTTTCGCCCGGTTCACACTCCACCCACGTCTATTGAACAGGTGAAGAGGCTCATCCCTTGTTTCCTGTTTAGGATGAGGTTTCCGGTTTTTCTCTTTCCCAATCTTTTCACTCTTACGTAGCCCCTGCGCATCAGTGGCGTTATCGTTTTGCTTGGGGTGATATGATTAAAAAAAAAAGAATAAATATTGGTAGGGGGTAATAGGGCTAAGTGATGTCTATGGCTATATCGTGTTAAATACACCGTCTGACCACCGAAGTTAAGCAACATCGAGCCTGGTCAGTACTTAATGGGTGTCTATTTGGGAATACCAGGTGCAGTAAACGTAAGGACCAAGAATGGTCCACTGGTTCTCCAGGTTTCGGGGTTGGGTGCAGGGCTAACAACCCTGCCCCGTAAAAAACAGTTTGTTACAGAAGCAGCAACAAAAGGTTGCTGCCCTCGGCACCATCTGAGTGTGATTGATAAATGATGATGATGACGATGATGAATAGAGTTAAGTAGGAATAATGATAGTAAAACAAAGAAAAAAAGAATGATAAATGAGGAGTGAGTTTTGGAAAGAGAAAACGAAAGAAAGAAAAAGAGAGAAAAAAGTGACTATTGAAACAGAAGAATAAACAATACAAAAAAGGAAGAGGAATAAAAGAAAATTGAATAATAATATAAAATTAAGAAAAAAACACGGAAAATATATATACAAAGGAAAAAAAGAAGGATGAAAGGGAAAATACTAAGATTATATATAAAACAAGAAGTCACAAAAAGGACGATAAAATTACAGAAATAAATAGAAAAGAAAGAAAAAGCGTATGGAAGGGAAAGTAAGAACAAGACAACAAGGAAGGAACGACAGAAAGAAAGAAAAAATGAGAAAGGAGGTGGGAGTGTCGGGAAGTAACAAAAAAGAAAGAAAAATGTGAGTGTTAGGACAGAAGATCAAACAATCGAAAAGAAAAAGAAGCATGAAGGAATACCAGAAAAGTAAATAATCAAAAATAAAGAGAACATAAAGAAAATAATCAAGGAAAATAAAATATATAGAGAAAAGGAAGGAAGAAAGAAAGAAAGAAAGAAAGAAAGAAAGAATGATGAAAGCAAAAATACTAAAATAATATAAAAAACAACATTAAAAAACATTAAGAAAACGAGCAAGGAAAATAGAATATATAAAGAAAAGAAAGAATGATGAAAGTAAAAATATTAAAATAATATAAATAACAAGAAGTCACAAAAAGAAAGATAAAAATATAGAAAACAAGAGAAACAAACCAATATGAGTAATAAAGGTTCATATCTGAAAGAAAGAGTAATAAATGATCAGTGAGTGTTGGAAAGGAATAATGAAAGAAAGAATGAAAGAAAGGAATAATGAAAGAAAGAATGAAAGAAAGGAATAATGAAAGAAAGAATGAAAGAAAGGAATAATGAAAGAAAGAATGAAAGAAAGGAATAATGAAAGATAGAATGAAAGAAAGAAAGAATGAAAGAAAGGAATAATGAAAGAAAGAATGAAAGAAAGGAATAATGAAAGAAAGAATGAAAGAAAGGAATAATGAAAGAAACAAAAAGAAATAAAGCAACAAGAGAGAAAGAAAAATATGGGCATTGGGAGAGAAGAGCAAACATTCGAAATAAATAAAGAAAGAAAGAAACATGAAAAATATATAGAGTGAGAAGAAAGAAAGAAATATGTGAAGGATAATCGTAAGATTAAAAAAGAAATATAAAAATGAAATCCCAAAAAGAACGATAACAATACAGAAATGAAGAGAAAAACGATTAGAAAGAAAGACAGATCGATAAATGATCAGTGAATGTCGGCAAGAAATGAAATAAAGAAATCTAAAGCAAGATCAAATATTTGGGATATAAACAGAATAAAAATGAACGAGAAATACGAGGAATGAGAATGAAATTAAGAAGCAAAGAAAGAGAAAAGATAAAAGATAAAACGGAAGGTGTCTTGAATTGAGTAAAAATAACGTAAAAATAAAGAAAGCACAGCAAAGTGGGAAACAAAGGAAAGATACAATAAAGACGAAATAAAGACAATTTATCCAAGAGATTTTTTTCCAGGTTACCTTGCCGAACATTGCAAAAAGCTTAATACAATAAAGCCCGTAGATGTGCGTGTAGAAAGGTTTAGACATTTCTGTGTACAAGTGTACATAAGTCTGCATATGATGCTGCATCTCGTGTAGAGTAGATTATAATCCATTACGAGCTGACTTGCCTATCGACGCTCTGTCCAATTATTTCTTATTCAAACAACAATCTTCTGTTTACAACTGCCAACTTAAGTTCTTTCGTGACATTTATGGACAGGCGCATACCTAAGTAATAATGTTAGCAGTTTTACTTTCTATCCTCTTATAAGTAGGAATCGACAAACACACACACACACACACACACAGAAACATACACACACACATATGTATATATGTTTCTGTGTGTGCGTGTGTGTGTGTGTGTGTGTGTGTGTGTGTGTGTGTGTGTGTGTGTGTGCGTGTGTGTTTGCGTACTAGTAGACATTGTGATAATGGTACACTTACTTAAATGAAATAGACCAAAAGACCAAACATCAGATTTTGAAATACATTCTTGGTCACCATGTATTGTTCACACACACACACACACACACACACACACACACACACACACACACACACACACACACACACACATGTATCTCTGTAAATATATAGACTTAGAAAAAATTGAGTTTCATCTACTTCTATCGGTCATCTAACCAGTCTCTCTCTTACACTGTCTATTTGTTTTGCTAGCTATCTATCTGTTTTGGGGGATGTTTGTGGGTGTGTGTCTACTCAGCACAGAAAATAACAGACTCGCCGAAGTTTTAACGAATTTAAATATGGTAATGACGTTACATCTAATAATAAACCAGTATCCTGAAAACAAGAAGAACTGTTACAAACTTTTGGACATTATATCTATTCATGATACAGAAAATGTTTCGAACTTTTAAAAACCCTTTTAGCAAATTAAAATAGAATTATTTTGTATGAATGTATGTCTATCAGTTGTTCGTTTGAGTGTAGCAGTACGTATTGTTCATTACTGGCAAAATATACGTCTAAATGTATCCACACCCACACATCAGTTCATATGTGCGCGTGTGCGTGAATGAGATGGCGGATGGAGAAAGTATTTGATGAGCGAGCAGGATCAGTCGTAGATGATTTCTTTATTTTTCATAAATACGTCATAAATACATTTAGTGTTAACTAAATGTCAGAATAAATAAATCAGTGTACCTGAGAGGGATTTAAATTTCTGAATATCCATGAAATATCTTAAGTAAACGACAGAGCTTATGATAGGCAGAGTAAAAACGACAGAGCTTGTGATAGACAGAGCAAAAGCTGTTACCTTATGAATATCAATTAGCAAGATTAACATCTTAGTGAAATCTTCAAAAGGCTGCTAAATAATTCATGCTTTACATTTGGAAGTTTTCTTCTTCTTCTTCTTCTTCTTCTACTTTTCTTCTTCTTTTTCTTCTTCTTCTTCTTTTTCTTCTTCTTCTTTTTCTATGCACCGTGTCTCTTCAGCACATTAGTGATCATAGCTTTACACAATTTCTTGTTCATTGTTGCACCTAATAAATTTTGTTTTTTTATTATCTATTCTAAACCCTGTCTTACAAAGTTTACTAAATAGTTTGAGCTGCTTTCCTCTGTTCTTCTTGCCTTGAATCTGTCCTATGAGCATTATATTTTCCCAGCCCTCTTTCCTAATTATATACCATAAAAATGTCAATTATCACTTCCTTATGTTAATTATAATTGTCCTCTTTTGTTCCCATTTTTTCTAAAAGTTCGTCATTGCTCTCGTGTTTGAATCACGTATTCTCAGTAGCCTTCTGTAGAACCACATGTTAGTTGCTTAAAATGTATTCCACATCTGTGAAAAAGCATAATAAAAATCTGCAGACAGCAGTTTTTGTCCTAATGCTACACTTTCTTGAAACCCAAATATATACATCGATATTATTTCTTTTTTCTATTGTTCTAGAGTTCTAATCATGTGATAACACCGACGTGTAAACGGTCTTTTTTTTTTTGGCACTAAGATTCTTGGTTTTCAAGGTTAGTTCAATATTAATAACCTTTCTTTCTCTTGTTGTCAAACTTGTTGCGTTTGACAAATCATTTTTCTTCAGGATGTATCTGATCATGGTTCTGTGCAGAATTGTTTGCCCCAATATGTTTATACTATAAACTACCAAGATATTTACTGGAAAATGCAGTGGAGTGTTTTCTTATTATTTTGTTACGGTTGTACATCTTTTAGACTGGTTGCCAACCAAGACATGAGAGCCATGCTTATACTGCTATTTTAACCAAATGTTGGTGAGTAAGCAAAATCACTAACTTTCTTTCAAGTGCATCAATACATTTTCTGGTGATACATGATTTCAAATCTTTCAAAACTCATATATATATATATATATATATATATATATATATATATATATATATATTTGTTTGCTCTACTTGAGTATTGAGCGCGTTTTGTTTTAGGTTACTCGTCTCGGGTTTTTATTCTTTGGGCTACGTACTTTGACTGATGTTCAAGTGCTTAGCTCGTTCTTATTTTATTACCATTTTTTCCTTCCGCGTATGTACTCGGAGAGTTTTTGAAATGAGTATAACTTTACATTTACATTTAATTATATATATATATATATATATATATATATATGTGTGTGTGTGTGTGTGTGTGTGTGTGTGTGCATTAAAAATAACTTTACATTTACATTTAATTATATATGTGCGTGTGTGCGTAAGTGTGTGTGCGTGTATTTGCGTGTCTGTGTGTACACAGACACACACATTAAAAAATGACTATTTTATTGTATTTATATTGGAACATAATAAAAAATACTATCAAAGTTTAAGATAAGTACCTTGTCATCATTTTTAATCAAGCATGTAACAGAGAGTGATCACTGCCTAAAGACCCAGATAGATAGATAGATAGATAGATAGATAGATAGATAGATAGATCTTTTAAAATCGTTTCACCACAAGCAAGTCGGTACCACCACTGATGTGCATGGGGCTACATGGGAGAATAGTGAAAGTTTAAGCAGGGGGAGAGGGAGGGAAAAACGAACCAGTTACAGAGGGTGTCAGAGAAAAGGCAAGTGAAGGGTGGGAACACCAATGTGAAGACAGTTGCGTGGGTAAAGTGAGAAAGGAAAAGAACAAGATAAACGAGGTGATGAGGAAAGGGCGAGAGAAGGACTGGAGTCAAGTGGACAAGAGATGGGAATTGACGTTGCACTTAAATTCTTGGAGATTGTAGCTGTCAGGGAAGCAAGTATACGGAATGGAGTTCTACAGACGGGAAGTGCGAGAAAGAAAGCTAATGAAGTAGAAGTGGTGGATACATTTAGTTGACTTATCTGTTAATGTGTGGGACCTTCTTGCTTGTCTGTTTGCTTGAGTAAATCTTTGTGGAGGAAGCATCAAAGAACTAAGCTCATCGGAGCAGAAGCCATGAAAATATTTATTGAATACACAGAGAAAACCACATTTCGCCGGTACGAAAGTGGCTGGAGTCAAGCTGCCGGGTCGGGACCGGTCAGGTTACAGATTCTTCTTGGAGGCTGTCAATGAATGAACCCTGAGATGAATGGCAGGGGCGCCCGACCAGATATGACAACAGTATTCAATGCCAGGTCGGATGATTGATCTAAACTTATTTATAAACGGAACTTTGTGCGTGTATGTGTGTGTGTGTGTCCTTTACCTATAGACTCCGAAACGGCTGAACCGATTTTATTGAAAATTTACACGGTTGTACTATAAGCGCCTGCAAGTGTTCTTAACTAGGTTTTGTGACGAGGTACCCCCAATAAATATCGAAAATCGATAATAAAAAAAATCGGGTTATGGAAAGAGTGATCTGATTTTAATCAAATTTGATACACTCATGGACAAAGACATAAGAAACGATATTCAGAAGTTTCAAGGTTGCAGTTCATACAATAGTGCAGAAAATCGATAATATATATATATATATATAAGGCAAGATGTTTGTGTGTGTGTCTGTTTATCTGTCTGTATGTCCTTTATACAAATCCACAATTTTTTTCCGATTCTCACCAAACTTTACACAAACATTCTTTAGGCTTCTGGTCAGATCATGGGAGACATATTTTTTTCCAATTTCTCCCCGATATTGGAACTCGATACTCCGATATCCAATCAGGTTTGATTAAGATCAGGATTTCAGCCCTTTTATCGTGGTTCTTGCTGCAGAATCTGCTTTAGCTTGGTAAAAATATAGTTTTTAGACTTAAACATTAGTAGATCCTCTCAGACGACTCATTTTCCCCGATCTCGGAAATCGATACCTCCGATATTCTATCGAATCTGATCAAAAACCGATATTCAGCCATCAATATGGCTCATTTTCTCCAATTTTACTCCCGATGGATACGATAAGTTTTCATGGACTTACTTAGGTTAGTTCATCCTTGGATGACATTTGACTCCAATATTGGAAATCGATACCCCGATATCCTACCGGGACTGATCAAAATCAGTTTTTCAGCCCTTTTATTTTAGTTTTTGCTTCGGGTTTGGCTCTAAGTAGGTATAATTGTAGTTCTTAGTCTCAGCCATGATAACATTTCCTCAGTGGACTTATTTAGCCTTCAAAATTCAGTTTACGACAAAAAACTTATTTGATATCGATACCAGGAAATCAAAATCTGACGTACATCCATTCATTTTTCTTTCAGTCTATGGTTTCGCTTTAACTGGGAACAACTATTGCTTTTTAGTCTTTCGTGCCAACGTCTAAAGAGTCTGAGTTCCAGGACCATGAATTAGTTTTAAAGTTTTCATTACACCCGTGCAACCAATATTGCTGGTTTATATATAATTAATGCTGAGAAGTTTGTCGCTTCAATGAGCAAAGTTCTATAGAAGAAACAAAATCCCTGAAGACTGAAGACATCACAATAAAGCTATCACGATACTTCGAAGTCGGCATAACCCTGCTAAACTAAGTGACTAAATTCTTTACATTAATGGTATTAACGCTCGATTTCTCTCTCGGCCGGGCACTTTATACTAAAACTTTGCCTGGCAAAAATGTCTTTCTAGATTTAGGGAGAGAGATTATCTTGATGGCTACTGAATTGCTCCACCTCTTCTTCGTCAACTCGAAAAAGGAAGACCTTTATTTTGTTCATAATCTATGTGTCTCAAATTAGCCATTTCAATTTCTTTTCGTTTTAGAGAAATAATGAAGAAATTCATGGAAATATTTTCCCTGTTGATAAACTGCATATTTCATTTGATACTTATGAAATTATAAATTATTATCGATTTCTTTTTCCAATTGACTATGCAGATCAAAATTGGAGAATAAACATTTTTAACATATCGAGTTCGTTCTGCTTTTGTTCGAATATTTTCGAATGTATCTCTTGTTCTGAGTAACGAATGTCTTAGATAATTGTTTTGCTTTTACCTACATTTCCAATGTTATATTCCCAAAATGCCAAAATGTACCTAACTAAACTATTCTGTATGAAAATACAATATTCATTTCTTGAGAATAACGAAGACGATCGAAAATCGTTGCAGAAATCAAAAGAAAAGCATTAATTTTGAATATTTTATTCACTATTTTGATCTGGAATCATTTGAAAATTTGACAAAGATTGCTTACCTCTACAAAAGGAAGTTTTGGTGAGGCTTGATCACCCATCTTCTGAAGGAACATGTTAGATAAATGATCCAAATGCGCTGCTTCTTTCTATACTAATCTAAGACCCTTCTTCTTCGTATTCTTCTTTTTTATCGTGTATATTTTCTCTTTCTTTGCTACTTAATTTTATTCTCTTTTCTCGTATTTCTCGTTCATTTTTTTGTTTATATCCCAAATATTTGATCTTGCTTTACATACAAAAAATATTAGACATACCTTTTCGGTTGAATTTAGTACAACTTGATTGTATCCATGTCTCTGTGTATATATTAATTGATGTTGACAGTCGTCATCGTGATATGATTAGGGCATTAACCTACTCGTATGTGTCTTACCATCATAGTACTCAAATTATTTGTGGCACTGATAGTCTCCAATAAGAGATTCTTTTCGCTGGATCAAGGTTTTTTGATGTTGAAAGATCACGTGATGTTGAGCAAGCCATGAATGACTATAAACAATAATGCGGGTATTACCAGACATCCAGAGTCTGTTTAGAGGCCACCTCATTAAACCCCTGCCAGTTTGTCGGCTTTCGTTGTGCAGCGAGTGGGTAACAATCACGTATGTATAAGATCTCTTGTTTTTATGAGATAGATATATATGTTTCTACATACGTGAATAAATGAATATGCATTTTTCGCTGTCTGTCTGTCTGTCTGTCTGTATATATGTATATTTTAGAAGTCCCACAAACAAATGGGTTAACAGTACACTTTTCGTAGTATTTAGATTTTTGAAGAGCGCTCTATACTTTATAGACAGAGCAATATGTATAGTAATATTTTTATTATAAGTTTTTATAATAAAAAAAACATACTTTACTGCTACAAAAACCGCTGTGTTTGGTACTACTTGTTAGTACAACACCAGGCAGTGAAATAGAAATTGATATATACAGAAATTTAAAAATTTAAAAATTAGAAACAACATATTTCTTAGCATATCATGTAAATTAAGGGAGTGGAATTTAAAGGGTTGGACTAGGATAACCAATATAAAGTTAGTGAATAATGGAGAGGGAAATGAGTTAAGACGGTAGAAGTGGAAGAGAGAATTAAAATGTGAAAAGCTAGATTTTTTGGTGTCATTTTATGACACATTTGAGTGTATACAGTTGTATAATAACATGTCGGTAATTGTATCGAATGTGCTTGTCGAACAGTTGCATATTTATTTATTAATAATATCATATTTATGTTCCTTATAATGATGTTATCGTTATTTAAGAACGAAAATGTATTGTAATATAATGTACGTCAAACATATGTAGACAATATAGTAGTTAATATATTAGTTAATTAAAGCTAAGTAAATATCAGAAGATGAGAGAGTAAATATATCAATGTAAGGGGTAGGAGTTTGATTGTGCAGTATAGTTATATTATAGCATAAAATATATTAACTATACTTTATATATATATATATATATATATATATAAGATGCTGGCGGCAGATGAAATTTCTTTGTTGCGTTTGTTTAACAGGTTTGATTTAGGGAATTTAATAATTTGAAATGTTTTGCTGTAAACGCAGAAAACATGGCTCATGTAAAGATTTACAAGGTCTAGTTTTATTATATTTTTGTGGAAAATTTTCAATATATATAAAAGAAACAAGAAAAAAAACGAGAACTTGTAAACGATATGAGCAGTGAAACTTAACCAGTCTACCTATGTAGATTATATAAAGGGTTCATTTCAGTATTTTATTTTTTAATCATATCACCCCGAGCAAGGCGGTAACGCCACTGATGTGCAGGGGGCTACATAGGAGTGAAAAGATTGGAAAAGAGAAAACCGGAAACCGCATCCTAAACAGGAAACAAGGGATGAGCCTCTTCACCTGTTCAATAGACGTGGGTGGAGTGTGAACCGGGCGATTGTTTAGTCTATCTACTCCAATAGTTTAGTCTATCTACTCCAATTCCTGTAGATTACGCTGATCGATACACCTGAAGAGGACACAACGGCTAAACCTTTGTAATAAACACAAACATACAAAGATGAGGACAATTGTTCAATTATAAATAGTATAAATTTTGACTCTTCATCCCAAAAAATCAAACTAAAAAATTTAACTTTCATTTTAATTTTATGTGACATCCCTTACCAAACGCTTTTGCGTAGTTTATTAAACATAGGTATAGATGTCTATATATTTTCTTTGTTAATTTATTTCTCTTATATTGTCATTGTTATATACGTACATGCCGAAACATTACAGTATCACTTTATTTCCTTTCCTTCTCTTTGGAATATTTGCTTTTTGCAGTTGTTCAAAATGCAATACGTCTCATGCTGCTTCTCTCAATAGATTGAATACTTCTAGGAGTTAATATATTTTATAGGTTGGAATTCCTTACATATAAAAATAGTGGTTCTTTTTGTAATTACCCTTGTGCGTGTGTGTTTGTGGGAATGTATGTGAGCGTGTGTGCATGAGAAGAGAAAGATTACTTTATAATGCTCGGTATTGAAGCTAGAAACATGTAATGGAAGGATAAGTAAAAGAAAATAAAACTTCAGAAACAAAAAAGCGAGTGCCCCGAGAACTCTCATAACATACGGATGGCTAGAGATGGATAATAAAACTTACATTTTGAGCTTGTGTAATTGAATGAAAGAGCTGGGACGGACAGGTGGATAGAAAAATGACAAAGATTGCTTACCTTTACAAACAAGAGGGAGTTTTGGTGAGCCTTGATCACTCATCTTCTGAAGGGACATGTTAGATAAATGATCCACATGTGAGTTTCTTTCTATACTAAGATTCTTCTTCTTCTTCTTCTTCTTCTTCTTCTTCTTCTTCTTCTTCTTCTCTCACCCTTAGCCCCGGAAGCAGTCATTAGGGCACAGACATGCTTAGTTGTCCATTATTCTTTCCCATATATAGGGATAGTTGCCAGAGCCTGATTCTTTAAAACTGGTTTCGTTGTGTGATCAACATGTAGAGCGTTTTGGGCGTTTTAATTTTAATTATGTTTAATTCGAAATTTTAATTACTTCAAGCGTTATTTGTTAAAGATGTTATCTTAATAATGAAAGCTTACTCTTTGCCATGGTTCGAATCTGCGTATCTCATTTTTGGTAGAAAACACTGTCTGATCCCCCGTGCTTTAAACCGCTTAGCAACGCAAGATATAAATTGCCCTAAGAAAGAATCCGTCACTCCTCGGTCAGATTTTTCCTTAAAAGTACAATTAAAAATAGAAGCGTATTTTCTTCTAAAATACGGATTGATAATTTGTACAGTTAATTTTATTTGATTTTATTAATGTGTTATATTAAACACTTTAATTGCGAAAATTGTTTCACTCGAATGCATTAGCTTGCTAAAATATTAATATGGCTAAACACAATTTTACTTTTTCCCTTTTTTATTTCTTAATTTTACCAATAAAAAGCTGAAAAATCACTCGTAGTAGATGATTTCTGAATGATGTGTCAGATATAAGGAACGCTAGAAGGAATTGAACTTTGCAGATGAGTAGGACAGATGGATTAGAACTTGAGGTGGTTAAGATTATAATGTTCACCATTCACGCAGAATTTTGACGGAATTTATGTCATTGATATATATATATATATATATATATATATATATATATATATATATATATATATATCAAAGATTTCAATTTTAAAAATGCATCTATATGTGTGTGTGTGTTTAGGTGTATTTAGGCACCAAATTTTCTTTTAGACTTGTCAAATTAAATAAATTGCAAACATTGTGTTTGTTTTTTTTAAAATAAAATCCGTTCATACACACTAATAATCTTTCGCGTATTATAATTGAAAGATGTCAGAAATGAGCTGTAACGCTGATAAATGTTATTATCATTCATTTCTGCATGTACCCAAGGTGATCTCGGATATATATATATATATATATATATATATATATATATGTGTGTGTGTGTGTGTGTGTGTGTGTGTGTGTGTGTGTGTGTGTGTGTAGCCATTCGCAGACAGATCTGTTTCGCTGTATTACATCTCATCAGTACGGTTAGACTCCGATTGCTTTTAACCCAGGATTGAAACCTAACCGAATTGGCGTCAGTCGGCGATTCTACCTCTGGGCTATGGGCGCTACAGGTTTCATTATTATCGTTAAGTTTTTATATAATTTTTCATCTGATCGGATAATTCTCTATATAACTATACTGGCTACACCAACACAAAATTGACGAGAAGTTTGACATTGCACCTTTTCAACAACATTTTCATTCGATCTCATTCAATCACGCATCGAGATCTTCCAGAACCTCTCCGTAATATACTTGCTGAAAATACTTACATAATTGCATCATCCCCATACAAAAGAATATTAAAAATAATAGAGACATTACTAATAAGAAAGAGAAATTCTACACTTAATAACATCAATTATGATCATGGTAATAATGTGCTGATCGTGTTCGGAACTTAACGTACTCAAGAAGTTTTATGCATAAACTTTACACATGTTTCTTTACAACTAAAACAAAGTTCATTCTTGATAATGGCTAAAAGTATAGCCGAAATCACTCGAAAGTACAAAATCTTTGGACAATTCTTACTTAATTTGAATTGCAAAAATAAAAAATATACGAACAAATGAAAAATTATATAAAAAACTTAATGTCTGTCTTTTTTACTGAAACCTAACAGAGATTGGTGCCCAAATGCACAATACATGTGTGTGTGTCTGTGTGTGTGTGTGTGTGCTTGCGTGCTTGCGTGCGTGCGTGCGTGTGTGCGTGTGAAATTGTGTATTTCTGGCAGCATCCCTTCTTTTATACAAGTTTCATTTGGTTTAAGTGATTTGTTTCTAACCATAAGTTGTTGTTTAAAAACTGTCTGAATATTCTATATATCCCATTCTTGTTAGCCATTATCAAGGATATTTTATTTCTTATTTTTAACTAAAAATATAGATTGTTCATAAACGTATATCTATAGTGATAGGAATATTTTGTTATTTTCAAAATACTGTCGACATTTCTGACCGTATTCGTAGTTGACATTAGTGAGTTTGAGCTTTTTCTATTTATTATTGATTTTTCCATTATTTTTGTCTTTTTACATGTGAATGACAATATTCTAGTTTTATTTTGCGAATGTATATTTTGCAGTCGGGATCTGTAGTTTTTCATGTGGGTTTAAATGGGTCCTAATTGAGCTATGATCAGATAGATTTGACGTAAGTCTTCTTGATAGGCAAATAATGTTATGACTAATAATAATAATACATGAATTAGATTTTATCATTAACGATGTTCCTTAAGGGACATGTAAATTAACACAAATATTGCTCGCCTTTATATATATATATATATATATATATATATATATATATATATATATATATATATATATATACAGGGTGTCAATAAAGTCCGTTTACACTTTAAAAAAATTATAACTTTATTTGTATTCGTGATAGAAATAATCTGTAAAAAATGTTATAAAGTTTAATGTACCGAGTTTTAATATAGTTATTGAAGAAGTCTTAACCACAACCTTTGCAATCATTTTTAGATAAGTAAAAAAATATTTCCTCTTCTTTTGTATTACCCTTTGTATTGTCAATGATGAAGGATATGTGGAAACTTGAAAAAAATTAAAACCTTAAAAAATATAGATTTACTTATTTCTAATCATTTTTAAAAATTATTTCTATTGTAAATACAAATAAAGTTAAAAAAAAATTCAAGTGCATATGGACTTTATACATACCCTGTATAATCTCATTAAAACTATAGATGTGGGTTGTAGTTTAGTAGATATCGACTCGGAACGACAGTTCGGAGGGCCAAGTTCGAATTCCAGTTGAATTCCTTGCATTCACTTACGCACAAATATCCTTAGAAAAGGTATTAATCCATCTCTTCCATACCGCAGAAAGCTAATGCAAACTACTGCGGGATAATCTTCTACCCAGTCAGTCTCTTTCGAGACATGATCGCCCAAGCGTGTATCACGTATGGCACTTAACTAACTAACTAAAACCATGGAACATATGGATCAGAATTGAGTTCATAACAATAGAGTTATCAAGAATCATCTGCAAGATGCTAATTTCGAGGAAATAACTCCAGCAAACTCCAGCAATATTGTTTTCGGGTAACGTGTTCACGTATTTCTTAATAGAAATTTTAAAAATTATTTTAAAAAAAGAACAAATGCATAGATGATTAATCCTGCACTAAACATTCATGCATTTTTTATAGTTTTCTTTTGCTACAAATCCCTGATGTAGACGCAGAAAATTCCATTTGGAAATTGGCAATGTTGCGCTCTCAAGTAGTTCATCTTGGCTCAATTTTTGCTTGACAAAGATCATATATCTAATTACTTCAGAATATTACATTGGGTGCCTTCATGTTTGCCTCCTACGAGAAGTAATCTGCAAAACAGTCCAATATCTTCAAGTGTCCGTTTCACACTTTTACAGTTTTGAAGAGTTTTCCCACGCCATATTTTTTAACAATTTTACAGGAATATTCACTTATGTAGGCGTTTATATTTACAGCAACATATACGAAGAAAGAACATCAAAAGCCAAACCAACGATCTTCGAGCCTTGTGGCATCCGATATATACTTGGTAGGTGAAATGCACTGAGATCGCTATTTATTGAGCTTAGATTAATGTAACAGCCTGATTCATTTTGTTTTTTTATTTTTTGTGGACAACTGGGGAAATTTAAATGCTTACTATGCTTTATTGTAGCAATAATTTCAAAGTTTAAATAAAATTCAGGATTCAATCCAGTCATCTGGCTACGGCACCTCGTTAAGTTGCTCGAAGAATGAATAAAAAAAATATACAGAAATCATATTTTATTAAGTTGAGTTTTTATCATCTTTTTATGTTTTCTATTGCATTTTATCGCAGTTCTTGCGCCGTTTTTACATGCCACGACCGTTAGAAAAGGATACTTGGAAAATTTGTTAACGGTGTCCTTCTCGATCATTTTTCTCTCCAGAATCTAAACTTAATTATAAATGGAACTTTGTCTGTGTGTGTCTGTGTGTGTCTGTATCCCTTACCTATAGACTCCGAAACGGATGAACTATTTTCTTGAAAATTTACACAGTTGTACTATAAGCGTCTGCGAGTGTTCTTAGCTAGGTTTTGTGTCGAGGTACCTCCGATAAATATCAAAAATCGATACTTAAAAAAAACCGGGTTATAGAACGAGTGGTCAGATTTCAATCAAATTTGATACTGTCATAGACAATGACATGAGAAACGATATTCAGAAGTTTCAGTTCTTACAATAGTGCAGAAAATTGCTAATATATATATATATATATATATATATATATATATATATATATATATATAAGGTAAGATGTTTGTGTGTGTTTCTGTTTATCTCTGTATGTCCTTTATACAAATCCACAATTTTTTATCCGATTCTCACCAAACTTCACACAAATATTCTTTCGGTAGAATCTGAGCTTCAGGATCATGGATTAGTTTTCAAGTTTTAGTTTTACACCCGAGCAACGCCGGGCTATACTGCTAGTCTCTTTATAAGTCAGTCATTTGTCCATGCAGTGACTATTTCTGTCACAGCTGATCTGATGTATTTTATTGATGAAATACAAAAACTAATATGCAAGGTTACTGGTCCTGCGCTGTCACTCAGTCAATTTTCCATCGCCTTAGCCTAGCTTTCCACTGTCTTTTCTATATCATGGTAATTATTCTGATGAACTTTCCACTTGGTATGTAGACATTATGCATTTAAGTTCAGTACTAGATTGGAGGCAAGGTCACATAGCTTTACAGCTGAAATGGCTATATATGAGCTTAAGTTCTATGCTAATTTTTTTATCACACACTTTTCATTTGTAGAACTCTCTTATGGCTTCCTACTTTTGAGTCAACTTTGATTTGAGAAAAGGTAAATGCAATGTTCATCGTTAGCTTTTGTTTTTTTAATTACCGTTGATTTTCTGTTCTCTATCCTTAAAAGTTTTATATTTCTCATATTCTCTCACATTCAATAACCCTTTGTGTCTTCAGGGATTTATTGCCTTTCTTGGATTAAGAAGATTACGAAAGATTCTTATTTCCATATATTATTGTTTTACTGAAGAGCCGTTTGACGTAAATATAAAACAAGGTCATCGACAAAAAAGAAAGACTAAAGGGAAATACGGTAAAAGTTACAATAATTTCGCATTGTTTGGAATAATTTCTTAGATTTTGTCGTCGATTTATTGTTAAAGGGTTCCCACTGCTGTACTCTCTGGCCTTCCTTAGTAATATCGTTTTAATACAACAAAAGATAACTGAATTAACTCAAGCGTTGATGTCCCCCCAACCACCATGTTTGTCTGGGGAATACAGAGCGTATTAGTATAACAAGAACATATATACAAAGTAAGTGTTAATAAAAAGTAAACAAAAATAATTAAGTTCGAACGGTACAAGTACGCTGCTTATTGCCTGACTAGTAGCTGGCTTTAACTGCGTATTAGCGGTCGTTCTTAACTGCCTTTCGAAAGTCACGCAGATAATTATACATAGTAAGAGGAAGAGTCCATTCTTTGTAGAAGGGCACCATAACAAATACAAACGTAGAAGAACGTGTAGATGTGTTTCATAGCGTATGCAAAGGCGTTCGATACATCACAACATTTCAGCTTTTATGTCCCCCACACACCCTCAAACATTTTTCAGCATACTTAGACTTTTGTATCAAAAATAAATAAATAAATGGAGTATCAAATGGATGGATTTTCCATTTACTCTGCTGTTATTTTAACTACATTCACTCATCATCAATATTTGTTGTTTTATAAAGCAAAGCTGAGAATTGTAATAATACCTAAACATGTAATAAAAATGAATGTACGCATATATTTTTATTCTTGAGAACTTACAACAAAAATACTAAACAATACTTATTTATTAGATTGTTTTTATAAGAATAATTTTATATTTGCAACATTCTAAAAACTAACGTTATTAAAACTTATTTAATGCTATATTTATCATTTACTTATATATAAAAAGTTAAATTTGAAAACAACATTCTATTAATAAATTTACAAACATTTACCTAATTATTAAAATATGTTGATCAACTATCAGTAAATGTTTATTATTTACCACTTTATAAATTTCGAATTAATTGGCATTTAGCCGATGTTTTGCCAAATATTCCAATAAACGGCATAACAAATAAATAGTGTAAATAAACAATCTAACAAATAAACAGTGTTTCTCATTTTTTTGTCAGTTCTCAAGAACACAGAAAATGTATAAATTCAATTTCATATTTTTACGTTTTATTAAAATTCTAACTAACGTTTTTTAAAAGCAATAAGCATTGTTGAGGAGTGACGGTAGTTAAAATATTATCGGTGTTAATGTGAAAATCATTTTTTGACATTTGATTTGTTTGCAGAAAAGGTCAAAATTTACTTGTTTTTTATGTTGTTCTCATGTTTCTTCTTTGATTTTCCTCTCAAATGTTTTCATTAAACCACGGGGCTAGAAAATTCTAATTCTATTTTCTTGCACAGAAAATATTTATTGTCCGTTAATATTCACTAAACTCCTTAAACCATGTATCGCTTGTTCATTTCTTTCCCTACACAAGAGCATATCATCTTTTCAGCAATACCAGAACAAAAGATTGAACTAATAACTTACAATGAACTGGTTATATTCTAATCAACTTTTTAATCTGCTTATTGCTGAAAAAGTCTTTTGTTTTTGCTTTTTATTCTTTCTCATTGGATATCATCAGTTTTGCGGATAGAAAACAATATCGGTTAGAGAATAAATTTGGGGAAAACAAAAGCAAACGTTCTGCTACAAATTTACAAAATATATTTATATAAATATCCTTGAATAAGGAATCTGAAAAAAATTTTTAAAAAATGACAAAGAAATAGGATTAATATTAGACCAAGATATAAAGAAAAACGTTTTGCAATACTATCAATGATCAGAAAGAATTGTTTTCGTTAAAATAAATAGCAAACTGTTCAACGTATCCATGGTATTTGTATTTATACCGACAACATAAAATACATATAAAGAAATTGAAAAGGTCGACATTATGCGGCACAACATCAAGGCCGTTTGCAAATCGCAAGAAATTATAATTGTCATGGGATACCTGAATGCCAATGTAGGCAGCGAGAGTGATGGTGAAATTTTGGCATATTCGGATCAGGAACCCGTAATGAACGAGGAAAAAAACAAGTCAAATTATGTCTGGTGAATGGCCAGGTAGCAGTCAACACTTGATCTCAATAGCATCCAAGAAAAATATAGACATGGAAATACCTACAAGGAGAAAAAACAGATCGGCTACATAATTATCAACAAAATATTTAGGGATGCATTTTTATATTAAAATAACCGACTGTGAAAGCGATCACCTCCCAGTGGTATCTAAATTAAAAATAAAATTATCAAAAATAACTATTTATAGTAAAATTACCAACAATACAATAACAGTATATTTAAGTGTCTAAAATATTTAGATTTCGGCATTAAATTATCAATAGAGGTTAAAATGCCGCTAAACGAGGATCAACTAAATTGAATAGAAACATAACAGCAGAGTCAGGCGAAATTTACGACAATGGTGATATACCGGAAGTCCTAAGTACCCAAAAGTACAAGTATGGTAATCCTATTGGACAATCATTTTAATAAGCCATATAACTAACATTTTGAAGAATAGAACGTGCAGCTTAATCAGACCGGAAATAGGGCAGAAACAGAGCAGGTTGGTCAAAGTCACTGGAATAAGGGATGCAATATCTATTATCAGAATATTTTCAGAAATATCAATACGAATTCTTGTCTATCGCCATCTGATTTCAGTGACACATGTTCCGTCCTATGTTAAAACACTTACCCACCTCCGTTGTGGTGCAGTGGTTATCGACTCAAATCGGGGTGCCGAGTTCGAATTCCAGTTGAATTCTTTGCAGTACTAAACTAACGTGATACTTGTCATTCCTTGTGACAATGATTGCTGGACAATCTCCTCAACGATTAAAAAGAGACTTCAAGCAATAGAAATGTCGTTCTACAGAAGGATTCTGAGGGAAAAATCAAAACGAGACAGTTGAAGTTTCTGGGACATATAAGGAAAAAGGAAGGCTTGGGGAATCTGATACTCACAAGGCGAATAGAAGGAAAGAGGGACAATGGAAAACAGCGCAAGAGATACTTAGAAAAAATAAGTGGATGGCGGAACAGCGTTTAGGAGAAATAACAGGCAGACAAAATTTATTAAGAGCTACAAAGGATGGGAAGTTGTCGAGAGCAGTGATCACGTAGAAGATGATAGACGACAGAAAAATTATTTGACAATCCAAATGTCGAAAACTTTTTAATTTATAACTATGCGCGTATTGATTAATATTTTCCTTTTTTTTTTTTTTATTTATTCATGCGAAATTTTATTGGATGTGCATTGTGGTGCAGTGGATATCGACACGAAACGACAAATCGAGGGGGCCAAGTTCGAATTCCAGTTGAATTCATGGCATTCACTTAGGCACAAATACTCTTGGGAAAGGTATTAATCCGTTTCTTCCCTCCAGTTACTGGATTCTATAGCCCTCACTGACAACCAGTCTACCGCAGAAACCAATTGCAACCGACTGAGGGATAATTTTCTGCCCAGTCAGTCATGTCTCTTTTGAAACATGATCACCCAAAGCGTGGTTTACGTATGACACTTGACTGATTGAATTTTTAATACGTGAGATTATGTTTCGGTTAAAACTGTATATGTGTATGCGTGAGTAGTAGTTACAGCAGTAGTATCAGTGGCAACCGTTACACTACAATATGTAAATTTGGGATGTAGATAATAAAAATTGTGTCGTTATTTTAAACAGTACTGACAATGATACAAAAGGGAATCAAATTTACGTTTTACCGTTATTACTCCATGTATATAAATTGTATATGGTAGATTCGGAAAAAGAAATTTTTATACGAAAAGATCTTTATTTGGGATGCATGCAACAAACTTGATAAAATCTAGAGCTGTAATTTTCCATGTTCCTTAAAAGTAAAATTTGATCGTGTCTGTCATTCTCTATGGTTCAATGACTTGGACTTTGCCTGCGCATCCTACCTCCCATTAGCATGGAACAGGTTTGCCTCCCAGAGAGTAAAACACTACGCCCCCTTGGCCTTACACTCTCGGCGGACCTAAAATGGAATGACTATATCGAATCCATTGCTAAATCCGCTGCTATGAAAGTCGATTCTCTGTGCAGAGACCGGAAGTTTTTCCCGTCAGAATCTATCCTGCACATATATAAATCTACCATCCGCCCGTGTACTGAATACTGCTGTCACATCTGGTCGGTTGCCCCTGCTACTCTTCTCGGGCTTCTTGACAAAATACAACGGAGAATCTGTAACGTGATCGATAATGACTTTGCAGATCGGCTGCAACCACTCTCTTACCGGCGTGAAGTGGCTTCCCTGTGCCTCTTCTATAAATACTTTCACGGCTTCTGCTGCGATGAACTTAGATCATTGGTTTGGCCTAGGTGCGAATTTATACGAGATACTAAATTAGCAACTAGGTTCCACCCTTTTACAGTGAAACAGATAAGATGTAACCGTAATTCTACTCCAACAGCTTCTTTTCTTGCGCTTCCCGCCTGTAGAATTCCCTTCCACATGCCTGCTTCCTCGACAGCTACAATCTCCAGGAGTTTAAATGTAAGGTCAATAGACACCTCTTATCACACTAACTTGCATTTATTCTCTCAAACACTCTCACCATCTACCCAAACCTCATTCTCGGTATCCTTACCCGTCTATCACCCTCCTTCTGACATTTCCTATATCTAACGATCCTTTGTCATCACTTTCCTCCTATGTAACCCCCTGCGCAATAGTGGCAGTGGAATGCCTTGCTCGGGGTGAAAAGATTAAAAAAATAAAATTGCAGAAACGGCTTGATTGCAACATACCGAGAAAGATTCGGAACATCAGCTTGAGATCTCGCTCAACATTGACCTACATCTACAGATATCTCACGAAATTATTAAATATTAAGCGGAAAACGGCTGCAATTTAATGGTCACTGTTATCTGCAGAATGATGTGATCCCATTCTTGATCACTTGGTACTACTTGGAAGTGTTGTATCAAGGAAACTGATGTATCTACATACAATTGCCTCGGCTGGATAGGATAGAGCTGAGTACTGCAATGCTTGACTATGTTGGGTGAGATTGTCGATGGGTTTCCGACCAACCATAGTTTGGTCGAAGGATGTTATGATAAAATGAAGGATGTTGATGACAAAATGAATAACCGATAAAGTTATGAACCGTACAAAATGTTAAACGAAGCCTGGACAATTAAGATGGTTATTTTTCGTCTATATGTCGCGTTCCGTCTGAACTTTAGCGATCATGACTCTCCCAAAAATTTTCTGTTGTTTGTAGCTCGTAATAAATTTTCTCTTTTGACAGCTAAGATTGGTTATCGAAATTTATAGAAAATTTTAAAAAATCGCGTTCAATATTAAGTCTTACATTTTTATTAATGTATCAACAGTCCAAATTTGTATTTTGCTAATATTTTACTCAAGAGCAGCAAGAGAAAAACTATATTGCCTTTTACGAGTTTCGAAATTCCTGTATATTTTATACAAACAAGACCTTTTCTAAGTGACGGAAAATATAGGTTCCTTTTTTCCAGGTCCAAAAACAGAAATTTGTATGGGGGTCTTTTTACAGTTAAATATAGCTTCTTCTTTTCTGAAAAACACAGATTTGTTACATTGTTAACTTTTCTGTCAATAATAGTAGAATTATTCTGACCAAAGCAGTATGGGGGTGTGGTGTAATGTATATCTGTTTAGAATGAGAATTCGGGGAGCATAGTTCAATTTCCAGTTGAATTAGTTGCATTTACTTAGGCGCCAATAAACTTAGGGCATGTTATTAATTCATCCCTTCTCCCAACCCTACTATGTATTGAATAGTAGAGTTCTATAGCCTTGGTTGGCAATCAGTCTACCATTCCCCGCCAAAAAATACAAACCTACTGCTGGAAAATATTGTCTCTAGCCATGGATCAAAATAAGCATGATTTCCCAAGCGTGTATCATCTATGGCAATTAACTGATCGATTGAAGGCAGTATAACAACTTAAATAATTTGACGAAAAATATTCAGAAAAAAAATCTTCCCTAGCATTGCAATAAAGCCACTAAGATGTAAGGGGGTCACAGAATGTGATAGAATATGAGGCAAAGGCGTTATTAAGGAGAGAGAACAATAAAAGAACTGGTAGACAGAAAATCTAAGCATGTCGGATAGTTTTTTTCTCTTTTACTTTTAAAAATAAAATTGCTAGAACTCATAACAGAACTGAAATAATAGTGTATTCTTTCATAGTTATACTTGACTAAACGCACCGAACAATATTATAAATTTACTACAACAGACTTTTGGACTATCAACGAGAGAACCCTCTTCAGTTAATGACATGATTCAAAGCTTTTAGCGTCGTAACTGACTGGATCCGTCCTTTTAAATTTCACCAGATGACGCTCAAGTTTCAAGCTTCGCATACAACAGCGGCAAGATGACATTGACAGGACGTCTTCAAATATGCCGTCTTAAGTCATGACTCAGAACTACGTCATTGGCATTCGTAATAGCAATGGCAAATTGTTCAAGCTTGAGTGCCTGAAATAAACTTAAGAAGAATGTGTCTTTCAGAGAATGTACGAAACGAAAGACACACTGGAATTTAGTGCTAACTTTAATACTTTTCATAAATTCTTACAACCATACTCATGCGCGAGCGCACACACACACACACACACGCAAACATGCAAGCAATATATGCTCTCTCGCTCTTTCTTTCTCACTCTCTCTCTCTCTCTCTCTCTATATATATATATATATATAGATATTACGGAAATCAACGAATTTTAGCGAAACTTGGTTATAAGCAACCGACAACCAACAATTTGAAATGAATTGCTTGAACATTATTTTTTATCAATACTTGTATTTAAATAGATATTCTGTTTTTAATAAAACTGTACTATATATTTATATCTACCGGCCTGATTATTTACGATAAACTTTTATTACGAAAATGTGTGATTTCCGTAACATGTTTACATTTGTTGACATTACGATACATTTCAGAGCAGATATGTTTGTTTACGATGGATCGAAAATTGTGTTATATAGGCTTGATAAAAACCGCGTTTAGACTGGAGGCTATTCGTGGTCGAGAGGTCTAAGACGTTACCACATCAAATGGTAGCTTCCCCTATATAAATAGGGGTCGCAGGTTCGAATCCTGCCGAATGGCACACATTTTAGAAATAAAAATTTATCGTAAATAATCAGGCCGGTAGAAATAAATATATAATACTGTTTCATTAAAAACAGAATATCTACTTAAATACGAGTATCGATAAAAAATAATATTCAAACAATTCATTTCATATATATATATATATATTGATTCTTTCTCTCTCTCTCTCTCTCTCTCTCTATATATATATATATATATTGATTCTCTCACTCACTCACTCTCTCTCTCTCTCTCTATATATATATATATATATATATTGATTGTTTAATACTTAGTTTCTATGCCAAGAAGAAAAATTAGAAATTATGACATACACAAATAAAGACGAACTGTTGAATGAAAGAACAGAGATTATGACAAAATGCATTCACACTAAGAAATATCTATTAGGTTCATAAAAATATGGATGAAAACATCATAATCCGTTTGAATTTAAACAATGCTCATTCGTTTACAAGAGTGTTCTTAAAAAGAAAAACGGTAAAAGCTAAAATCAGTTATTAAGAATCGCCTGAAGAAACCACTCATGGTAGAAACCAAGGTAGCGAAATAACATATATATATATACATATATATATGTTCATTTAGAAACGAGTTATTTTGCAACCTCGTTTTCTAACCTTCGGTGTCTTCAGACAATTTACAATAACAATTTATTTATTGTAAATTGCCTGAAGACACTGAACAGTAGAAACCTAGGTCGTAAAATAACTCGTTACCAAATGAAAAATATTCAAAAAGTTCTACAATATAATTTTATTGAACACTTTTTAATACAACTGTGTACTGGTCTAAGTTATGACCAAAAACTAACTAGAAAATTATATATATATATATATATATATATATATATAATTATCTAGTCAGTTTTTATCAATAAATTCTTTTGGATTTCTTCTTTTTCTCAATATCCCATTCTTTGATGAAGCTTTAGTAGAAAGTAAAACATTTTAGATGGATAAATGTTTCCTATTTATTCTTTATCGTACTTTTTTCTCAGATTCAGATCCATATTGTAAAGAAAAAAAAGATAACTTAGTTATTAATTTAACATATTTTTATTGTTTAAAAGTTGTTTTTATTGGAAGAGCCGTTTATTCATTAACCAATATTTCTTCTCGTCTACCGGCTTGAACATTCGAGGAATTTTATTACAGCAAATTATAGTAAAAATAAAACAAATGAAGAAATGTAAATACCTAGGAAATGTTTTGACAGGGGATGGAAAGGGCGACATGGAGATCCAAAGACGCATTGGCCAAGGACGCGTTTCATAAGCAAATCAGTGTACTGAAAGACAGGAAAATCTGCTGGATTGCTAAGTGATAGCTATCCTTCTTTATGTAAAGTGAATATCCGACGACCTCATCAAAGATGAAGAAGAGGCTTGAGGCAGCAGAAATGTGGTTTTACAGAAGGATGCAAAGGGTACCATGGTCGGAACACGTGAGCAACGATGAGGCGTTAAAGAGGATGCAAACGAGAAGAAAACACATACTTAAGATTAAGAAGAGGTAGATGAGATTACTATGACAAGTAATGAGGAAGGAGGATCTAGAGAATTTAATACTCACAGGACGTATAGATAAAAAGCAAGACAGGTGAAAGCAGCGCAAGACCGACTTGATAGATTTGAGCGTATGAACGGCGGAGAGGGGTTTAGAAAAAAATGCCAAAAGAAAATATATTGAGAATGACAAGAGACAGAGCCAAATGAAAGTCCATGATCACCTTCTTCTTCTTCTTCTTCTTCTTCTTCTTCTTCTATGTGCCCTGTCTCTTCAGGACGTAAGCGATCATGGCTTTCCACGTCTCCCTATCCCTGGTGGCTCTGAGCACGCCTTCTGTTACACCATGCGACACTCGTTCCATCATTTACTTGATTAGGTCCTTCAAATATGTTTTCCGTTGTTTCTCACACTTTCACCGTCGAAACATTTAAATGTAACCTCCTCTACTACTCTAACAGTTATTTTTTCTCGTACTTCAGTTTGTGGAATTTTCTATGCTTGTTTTTTTCCTGATATCTTAAAGTTTAACTGCAACATCAACTTCCATTTTGACATCTATCTCCTATCCTTTTTATTGACATCTTCTGTACCTTGTTTTTTCTTACACTGTAATCAATTGCGCACTAGTCACGCTACTGCCTTTTTTCTTTTTAATCATATCACCCCGAGCAAGACGGTAACGCCACAGAAGCGCAGGGGGCTACGTAGGAGTGAAAAAATTGGGAAAGAGAAAGCCGCAAACCACATCCTAAACAAGGAACAAGGGATGAGCCTCTTCACCTATTCAATAGACATGGGGGGAGTGTGAACCGGGCGATAGTGTAGTCTATCTACGCCAATTGAAAAAAAGAAAAGAGTGAAAAGATTGGAAAAGAGAAAGCCGCAAACCACATCCTAAACAAGGAACAAGGGATGAGCCTCTTCACCTGTTCAATAGACGTGGGTGTAGTGTGAACCGGGCGATAGTGTAGTCTACCTACTCCAATTAAAGTCTTGGGAAGAAAGCAAGGAAAGAAACTTCGCATTGTTCAATACTCCGTACAAGAAAAACATAACAACAAATGTTAGGGAAATATTCACCAAACAATTGCACGAAAACTTCTCCTCATCAAGAACTCCCCGCAGAATACTCAACAAAACACTGTTAAAATCAGCTATAGTTGATACTATGAGAATAAAAAAAACACAACCATGAAAACC